>JAUPTC010001224.1:0-27085 GCA_030762895.1 Sophora flavescens
ATCTAACCCCAACAATGGGGGATTAGTTACTCATATTTACGTAAAAACCAAACCAGGAAATAGGAGAAAAGGAGAGGAGAGACTCCATGGGAGCTTTCCTTCTTCTTCACAAAGAACCCCTCTCAGCAACTCCCCTCTAGGGTTGAAACCCTAGCTCAGCCGCAGCCTCCAAGTCCCCAAGAGCTCTCTCCACCAAAAGCTCCCTTTTCTGCCCTAAAACAGCAACTTATACCAATCAGATCTGCGCGCGTTCGCGAGGCGAGACATGTCTCGCGAGGCGAATATTAAAAATCTGCATTCAGAGAATTGAACTCTCGTGAGGCGAGAGTTTCTTCGCGACGCGAGATCGAAGGTTTTTCTTTAATACGCCCGTGAGGAGCATCAGGGCCTGGGCGTGATGGCTTCTTGGTCGCGCTGTCGCGCACGCGCCAAAAAGGACGAGCGGGTTTAAAACTGTAGTTTAGGGCGACAACTCGGATGTCGTCTCTCAAGGACTCTGGAAGTGTTATCTTCCACAAAAATCAGTTTTGGGGGGTTTGGATTGGAGTGCAAATAAGAAACAAGCAAAACAGAGCAATTAAAAACAGGGCAGTTGAAAAGAGATTATCAATTATCAAACAACGATTAATCTACTGTCAAGAATTCCCAACTATCCTTGGTTGATGTAATCCCAAGCCCTAAGCAGATTCTAATCCCCTTTCAGTTACAGCAACAACTAAAAACGTAATTGCTACTATGGATGCAAGTTCCTATTCCCGAAATAACAAACGGGGTTAAGCTCTCATGAACAAACGAACATGAATGAACACACGCGAATTAACAAACGCGATTAAGTATAGGAAAATAACATCACTGAAACAAATCAATACAATACTACACACTCCTGAAATAACAAACAGAAATGTATAATATGGTATTGAAAAGGAAAAAGCAATTAAAACAGGGATTTACAAAACCTCAAGTATATAGAATTCTCATACAGTAGACTAATCCTAGGACTTAGTTCTCCATGACAAAAACGAAATCACCAGAGAAAAATGTAAAACAGAAAAAATGGAGAAGCAAAAAGTCTTTACAAACTGTTCGCACATGCCTTTTATACAAATTCTGATTCACCTAGCTCGCGAGGCGAGCACACATTCGCGAGGCGAATTTCATGAAGAGTCAGCAACCTTTGGCATTTCGCGGGGCGCGTACTCTTGCTCGCGAGGCGAGGATCTGAAGAGTCTTCTCCTTACGCCCGTTATGGCCATCGTGACCCAACCGTGATGCTTTCGACTTCCCAGGCTCGCGGGGCAGAGGTGGATTCGCGAGGTGACCCGGAGAGCTTGCATATTTCTTGGAACAGTCAAGGCTTCGGGTCGCGAGGCAATAAGGGTAGTCATGGGGCGAACCAGAGAGCATGAAATTTTCACTGCTCTCTGGCTGTGTTCGCGAGACGAAGAAGAAGCTCATGGGGCGAATCCCTGTTCTTTATTCTCTCAACTTCTGCTTAACCTGAAAACAAGGAAATAACCATAAGTGTATTATTTAGACTCAAAACTAGCTAAATTAACTTAAAACTACTCTAGAGACTCAAAACCTTGCTTGAGGACAATCTAATCTAATTTGGGTGAAAATAGGATATAATTTGCACAAAACCCTGGTCATACTAGCCATAAAACTAGATGAGCCAGAGGCTTATCAAAATACCCCAAACTTAAACTTTGCTTGTCCCCAAGCAAACTAAGACTCAAAAATCAAAAAGACTCAAGACCTGGCAAGCTTAAAAGATCCAATCAACATTGCACAAATTCAAGCAACTTCATCAAAACAGTTTTCTTCATTGTTCCCCCCTTTTTCAAACAAAGCAATCCCCACATTCATTTATTCTAAACATTTGAGCGTTTCATCATGAAAACAATCAGAAATCTAAGCAGGGGATCCAAGTCACACATACAAGGGAGATCACCAACTTCAAACAACTGCCTTCCTCACAAGGGCATTTAGTATATCACTCAATCACTCAGTTTGTGTCAGGCTAACAACTTGCACTCAGTTTCACTTTTCGAGAACACTTCCCAAAAATTTGCTTTTCATCTCAAAATGGCTCCCACAGAAAACATGTAAGCAACATCAAGAGGTCTTTATGGGATGTAATGGGGCCTGGCTAAGGGTAGGATATACAAAGGAAACTAGGCTGAAGACCCTAGGAACTAAGAGAGCATGAACATTTATTTACACTCTGAAATTCACTCAAGTTCCTTTCTTTATTTTTTTCAGTATACTTCTGGGTGGCTACAGCCTTCTTTTTTTTTTTTTTTATTTCAATAGCCTTTTTGGCATTATTGTATTTTTGTATTTTATTTTATTTTATTTTATTTTTTAAAATTTGTACACTTTTTCTTTCACAAGCCTTTGGCTCAAATCCCAACAACATCTTACACCTTGCAGCCACCCCAAACTTAGTTTCTTGCACCCATTCTAAGATTACATGCTCTCCTAATCCTAAGATCGGGTTAACATGGTTTTCCAGATTTTTGGGCTTATAACATTAGGTTATCAAGAACTAACAGGCTAATAGGCTCAAAAGGGCTAACTAGGGAACATGCATTAGGAATTGTTTTATTCAGGCCAAGTAGCTATTTACAAAGAAACCGCCTAAATCATCTGAAGCAAACACATAATCATGCAAACCAAAAAGAGATTCAATCAAATCCAGGGAAGTGCAACTTGAAAGTGATTTTCACACAGTTTAAAACATGTTGGAGGCTCAAAACCTCACCTGGACATTCATGCAAATTGTTTGAAAGAGATTCTATCCCTAGTGTGTGCTTCCTATCACCCCAAACTTATCATAAATCATGCCATCATAACAAAACCCCAAAGTTCAGTTTTCAATTTCACATGGGAATCACTTTTCAAAAACAAAAATTTTTCAGCCTAGGGGGAATCATCACATATCAATCAAGCAAGCAATCTGTGCAACATCAATCAAAATCTAGCAAACTTGCCAACTAAAAACATGCTCCTGAGCTTCTCAAATTATTCAGGAGCTTTATTCAAAGAAACAAGAAAAACTACAACTAGTTCCCTCCCCCACACTTAAAACATGCATTGTCCCCAATGAACAATAGAACTATACAATCAGAGTGAGGGAAAGGAAAAGAAACTCCCTGATCAAGTATCAGTGTAGGTTGGAGCATCCAAAGATAGCTCCTCAACATTAGCATCCATAGGAACAACAGCATCCACACCATGGAATGGCTTCAACCTCTGCCCGTTAACCTTGAAGGGCTTGTGTGTACCTGCACGTGTAATCTCTACTGCACCATAAGGAAACACATTAATAACGACAAAGGGGACATCCTATTTGGACCTAAGTTTCCCAGCCTTCAGTTTGAGGCGGGAGTTAAAGTATTAGACTAGCTGGCCCACAAAAATTTCTTTCCTAACAATCATTCTATCATGAAATTGTTTTGTCTTTTCTTTATAAATCTTGGAGCTTTCATAGGCTTCAAGCCTAAGTTTCCTCAAGTTGCTTGCAATCGCAGCCTTTCTTTCAACACCAGATTTATTCATGTCCATGTTACAACACTTTACTGCCCAATATGCTCTATGCTCAACTTCCACCGGGAGGTGACATGCCTTACCAAAAACTAGCCGAAATGGGGACATTCCTATAGGGGTCTTGAAAGCAGTCCTTTGTGCCCACAGTGCGTCTTCCAGACGGCGGCTCCATTCCTTTCTATTAGGCTGCACCATCTTCTCTAGAATTTGCTTGATCTCCCTGTTGGATATTTCAGCTTGGCCATTGGTTTGGGGATGGTAAGCGATGGACACTCTATGTACAACCCCATATTTCCTGAGTAAGGCCTCCATGGTTCTGTTGCAAAAATGTGTGCCCTGGACACTGATGACGGCCTTGGGTATGCCAAACCTGCAAAAAATGTTGGACCTAACAAATTTGGAAACAATCTGAGCATTGTTAGTCCTAGTGGGGATTGCTTCCACCCACTTTGAAACATAATCTACAGCCAACAGAATATATATACAAAACCAAAAGAAGGAGGGAAAGGACCCATGAAGTCCATCCCCCACACATCAAAAACTTCACAAAAGAGCATGGGCTGTTGAGGCATCTCACTCCTACGAGTGATTGCAGGGCCTGTTATTTGACATTCTTTACAATTCTTGTATACTTCATATGAATCCCTAAAAATTGTGGGCCAATAAAATCCAGAATCCAGGACTTTTCTTGCTGTCCTCTGAGGTCCAAAGTGTCCTCCAACTGGAGAGGCATGTGAGAAATGCAGGATGGACTCCGTCTCATGATCGGGTACACACCTCCGAATAACCTGGTCACTGCAAAACTTCCGCAGGTAGGGATCATCCCACACATAGTACTTTGCGTCGCTCTTGAGCTTGTGGAACTTATGTCTATTTGTACCTGCAGGAACAACACCAGCAACAAGAAAATTTACAATGTCAGCAAACCAGGGGGTTACCCCATACTGATGTAACAGTCTCTCATCAGGGAAATCATCTTGGATGGGAAAAGTATCCTCATCCCTTGCTATCCGGCTCAAATGATCTGCTACCAAATTTTCAGCTCCACTTTTATCCTTTATCTCCACGTTGAATTCTTGGAGCAAAAGCATCCACCGGATCAGTCTTGGCTTAGCTTCTGGCTTCTTCAACAGATATTTCAAAGATGCATGGTCAGTAAAAACAGTCACCCTAGAACCTAGCAAATAAGACCTAAACTTATCAAGTGCAAATACAACAGCTAGCAGTTCTTTCTCAGTGGTGGTGTAATTTGCTTGTGTAGCATCTAAGGTCCTAGAAGCATAGTGAATTACATGGGCAACCTTGCCCACCCTTTGTGCCGTAATCGCTCCCACAAAGAAATTGGAAGCATCACACATCAGTTCAAAGGGAGTGTCCGGTCAGGGGCTGGATGACGGGGTAGAAGTCAACGCTTTCTTCAGATAGTCAAATGACTCCTTGCACTTTTCATCAAACTGGAACAAGGCATCATTCTTCAGCAGGTTTGACAATGGCAGTGCTATCTTGCTGAAGTCCTTTATAAAGCGCCTGTAGAAACCTGCATGTCCAAGAAAAGAACGGATCTCGCGTACGCAAGATGGGTAAGGCAATGAAGCAATCACATTAATTTTTGCAGGATCTACAGAAATACCCTCTTTGGAAATTACATGACCCAAAACTATCCCCTGTTCTACCATGAAGTGACATTTCTCATAATTCAAAATCAGATCAGTATCAATGCATCTTTGTAGAACTAGACCTAGACTATGCAAACAAGCATCAAATGAGGAGCCATACACAGTAAAATCATCCATGAACACCTCTATGCAATTTTCAATAAAGTCAGAGAAAATACTAAGCATGCATCTTTGAAAGGTGCCAGGAGCATTACAGAGGCCAAATGGCATCCTCCTATAAGCAAACGTACCGAAGGGGCACGTGAAGGTGGTCTTTTCCTGATCCTCAGGGGCAATATGAATCTGGAAATACCCGGAAAAGCCATCTAGAAAACAATAATGGGATTGACCAGCCAGCCGATCCAGCATCTGATCTATGAACGGCAAAGGAAAATGATCCTTTCTGGTGGCCTGGTTTAGCTTCCTATAGTCTATACAAACTCGCCAGCTATTCTGGACTCTAGTAGGCACAAGTTCATTATTTTCATTCCTAACTACTGTTAGGCTAGACTTCTTTGGTACAACTTGCACCGGACTTACCCAAGTACTATAAGAGATGGGGTAGATAATACCTGCCTGTAGAAGCTTAGTCACCTCTTTCTTTACCACATCCAGAATCAGTGGGTTAAGTCGCCTTTGGCTCCTGTCCGATCGGCTTAGCCCCATCCTCCAATAAAATTTTGTGCATGCATCCGGAGGGCTAATTCCCTGGAATATCGCCAATGTCCACCCAATAGCCTTCTTGTTCTTCCTCGAACTTCTAAAAGCTTGGCTTCCCGATCGAGTTGAGGCTGGAGGAAATGATGACTGCAATGTTGCATTCCTCCCCAAGTAGGCATACTTCAAGTTCTCGGAAGTGGTTTGAGTTCCAAAGAAGGTGGCTGCTCAACGGATGGTGTATTGGGAGTAGCCATGGGGTCAAGGACTTGCCTGAATAGAAACCTTCACTCTCATTATCACTATCACTATCATCCTCACCCTGCAAGGTTGAATCCAAAAACTCATAACAAACAGAACATGGGTTAGTGTTAGTACAGTTAGTACAAGTATATACATCATCAAAACCAGAAATAAGAGGAAAATCAGAAATAAAGTCATCATGAGTGTCCTCAATAAGCTCGTAAAGCAACTCTAAGTGGAATACAGTGCTCCTCTCATCGGGTGTTTCATAGCATCAAAGATCTTGAATTTGGCCACAATACCACCAAACTCCATAGACATAGTCCCATCATAAACATCAATCTTGGTCTTGGATGTCATCATGAATGGTCTCGCCCAAGATTATAGGTGATCTACTGGATCGAGTCTCTCCCGCCATGTCTAGGATGTAGAAGTCCGCAGGAATATCAAATCATCAACTTGCACTAGCATATCCTCTACCATTCCCATGGGTCGAGCACTCGGGTCCCGTTAGCCAACTGGATGGTAAGACCTGTATACTGCAATGGCCCAAGATCAAGGTTATTAAAGATGGAGGTAGGCATGACATTGATTGATGCTCCCAAGTCCAACATGCAGTTCTCAAACTTCCTGTCCCCAATAGTGCATGGAATAGTGAAGGTGCCTGAATCCTTGCACTTCTGTGGTAGTGCTTGAGTAGGGGCTATAGAAGCAACTCTTTCTATCTTAGACTGGATAAGCGCTGAGACATTCATTCCCAAGTCAACCCTCTCATTAGTCTTCATCTTCCTCTTTTTGGTGCATAGGTCCTTCAGAAATTTGGCATATCTGGGCACTTGCTTGATCACATCTAGGAGAGGAATATTTACAGCTACTTTTCTGAAAACATCAAGAATCTCCTTCTCCTTATTTTCACCACCAATCTTCAAATTTTTCTGAATTCTGTGTGGGAATGGAATGGGTGGTCTATACACTTTCTCAGCTTCAACTTCAACCATAGGCTCAGGAGTAACCTCAACAGTTTCTTCATCCTTTCCAGAGGTGGCCTCAACAACCTTTCCAGATCTCAGAGAGAGGGCACTCACATTAGGGTTGGAGGCATTAGGATTTATCCCTGGGTCATGCGGGGCAGCTGGTTTGTCCCTTGACCTTGCCTGTATGCTATTCATGGATGTGGCCAGCTGTCCAATCTGTGTCCTCAAATCTTGAATACTAGCATCTGTCCCCGCTGAAATCGTACACTAGATGCAGCCATTTGCTTTACCAAGTCTTCTAATGATGGTCCGGAAGGTGCAGAAGTGGTCACCGGAGGATGATTCGAGGTGCCATCGGTCGTTGTTGGGATGAGTTCCCATACCGCAGATTAGGTGATTCCTCCACTGGGATGGTACCTATTGGTAGAGAGAGGTCCGGAGTCTTTGACCGATTCTGACTGTTTCCTTGATTAGAGGGGTTTACTGCATAAGCTTGAGGTACTTCACTGACAAACTCTTCTCTCTGGATCGGGCATGGATCAAATGGGTGCTCAGGTGAATTGCACATGCTACATAACTTTGCAGGCTGAACCTTGTCTATTGCCAATTGCCTTACGAAGGAAGTCAGCTCATCCAATCTATTCTCAAGGGCGGCCTGGTTGGAAGATGAACTATGAATCTCATGCACACCTCTTGGCTCAACTGAATTGGTTCTTGTAGAAAACTGCTGGGAATTCAATGACATATTCTCAATGAGTTGCTTGGCAGCAGCTGGGGTCTTATCAACTAATGCTCCCCCACTAGAAGCATCCAAAAGATTCCTATCCATCGGCAGCAATCCTTCATAAAAGTATTGGATCAGGAGTTGTTCAGAAATTTGATGCTGAGGGCAACTAGATACCAAATGCTTGAACCTTTCCCAGTATTCAGCTAGTGACTCGTTCCCTTGCCTGATGCCACATATCTCTTTCCTTATTGAAGCAACTCTTGAAGCAGGAAAATATCTTTCTAGGAACACCCTCTTCAAATCATTCCAAGTGGTGATGGAGTTGGGTTCAAGATACAATAGTCAATCCTTTGCAACTCCCTGGAGTGAAAACGGAAAAGCCTTCAGCTTGATACTATCCTCAGTGACTCCCTCTGATCTCGAGGTTGTGGAGCATACAACTTGGAATTCCTTCAAGTGCTTGTGTGGATCCTCACCTGCAAGACCATTAAACTTGGGCAACAAGTGAATAAAACCAGATTTCGATTCAAAAGGAGTGTCAAGCACCAGGATATGAAATACATAATCCATTATAGTTGACATCGGGGCAGCAAGTCTGCCTTAACGTCCTCTGGGTCTCCCATGTTTTCAAAAACAGTTTTAAAATTGGAATCACTACTAGTGCTAGCCCGAAATTCCCTACGGAGTGTGTGCAGTGTTCTTTCAATTTCGGGTCAAAATCACACGATTCAGGGCAATGAGACCTAGTAGCCGGACCAATTCAAAAAAACAGAAAATAAAAAGAAAGAAAAGAAAATAAAATAAAAACAATGTGCGAAAAATAACAACTCGTAGTCCCCTCAAGCAACGGCGCAATTTTTCATTATTTACTGTCGCAGACACGCCAAAAAGGACGAGCGGGTTTAAAACTGTAGTTTAGGCGACAACTCGGATGTCGTATCTCAAGGACTCGGAAGTGTTATCTTCCACAAAAATCAGTTTTTGGGGGGGTTTGGATTGGAGTGCAAATAAGAAACAAGCAAAACAGAGCAATTAAAAACAGGCAGTTGAAAAGAGATTATCAATTATCAAACAACGATTCATCTCCATGTCAAGAATTCCCAACTATCCTTGGTTGATGTAATCCCAAGCCCTAAGTCGATTCTAATCCCCTTTCGATTAAAAGAATAACTAACAACGTAATTGCTACTATGGATGCAAGTTCCTATTCCCGAAATAACAAACGGGGTTAAGCTCTCATGAACAAACGAACATGAATGAACACACGCGAATTAACAAACGCGACTAAGTATAGGAAAATAACATCACTGAAACAAATCAATACAATACTACACACTCCTGAAATAACAAACAGAAATGTATAATATGGTATAGAAAAGGAAAAAGCAATTAAAACAGGGATTTACAAAACCTCAAGTATATAGAATTCTCATACAGTAGACTAATCCTAGGACTTAGTTCTCCATGACAAAAACGAAATCACCAGAGAAAAATGTAAAACAGAAAAAATGGAGAAGCAAAAAGTCTTTACAAACTGTTCAGAACAGCCTTTTATACAAATTCTGAATTCAGCTAGCTCGCGAGGCGAGCACACATTCGCGAGGCGAATTTCATGAAGAGTCAGCAACCTTTGGCATTCTCGCGGGGCGAAGTACTTGCTCGCGAGGCGAGGATCTGAAGAGTCTTCTCCTTACGCCCGTTATGGCCATCAGGACCTAACCGTGATGCTTTCTGACTTCCAGGCTCGCGGGGCGAGAGGTGGATTCGCGAGGTGACCCAGAGAGCTTGCATATTTCTTGGAACAGTCAGGCTTCGGGGTCGCGAGGCAATAAGGGTAGTCGCGGGGCGAACCAGAGAGCATGAAATTTTCACATTCTCGCTTGGCATGAGTTCGCGTGGCGAAGAAGAAGCTCGCGGGGCGAATCCCCTGTTCTTTATTCTCTCAACTTCTACTTAACCTGAAAACAAGGAAATAACCATAAGTGTATTATTTTGACTCAAAACTAGCTAAATTAACTTAAAACTACTCTAGAGACTCAAAACCTTGCTTGAGGACAATCTAATCTAATTTGGGTGAAAATAGGATATAATTTGCACAAAACCCTGGTCATACTAGCCATAAAACTAGATGAGCCAGAGGCTTATCACTTCTGTTTTCAGACTCGCGAGGCGAGACATGGGTTCGCGAGGCGAACCAGAAAGGCTTGTATTTTCTCCAACAGTCAGCTTTCAGGGTCGCGGGGCGAATAAAGTCTCGCGGGGCGAATCTCCAGAATTCTGGTTGGCTCAATTTCTTCTCTTTTCAGGCTCTATTTCATCCAAGCATCCATCAAGGCTAATTCTGAGCATTTTTCCATTAAATCCTGCAAAACAACACCAAGACACCGCTTCACCCGTTCCAAGGGAAAATCTAACTAAATCAACTAAATAATGCCTAATCTATATGAAAAATACATGCAAAAGTATATAGAAAATATCATGTAAAATCACACTATCAAATCACCCCAAGCTTATTCAATTGCTTGTCCTCAAGCAATCACTAAGGCCAGAAGAATAAACAGAACATGGATAGTGAACTAAGAACCCGAGTAAATGATCCAAGCAATAGGCAATCCACACAATTCAGCAAGAGACAATCAATTCAAGTCCAATTAGAGGCTTAGGTTCCTTAGACTCATATTCTCACTGATTTGGGCACTCTTTCTCACATGAAGCTCACCCCAAGCTTGTTCATTTGCTTGGCTCTCTTCCTCACCACTCAAGTGTTTAGGGGATAAGACATTTCGCTCAATTTTCCTCAAGGAATGGATCCTACCATAGGCTTGACTATCAACCAAATCTCTACTTTATTAATGAAAACAATTAAGAATCAAGAGGTCTTTATTTTGGTTGTAACGTGGCCATGGGATTAATCGTTAGGTGGGGATAACAAGAAAAGGACATTTCAAAAGGCTACATAAACATCAAGCATTGCAAACATGACCTTCTAAAATACCTTCTTGGGTTTTCAATTCACTTTCCACCTTTCTTTGCTTTCTTTTTCTTTTTATTTTTCACTTTTCTTTTGTCATCCCCTTCTCTATTTATTTTCCTTTTTTTTCTTTGATTTGGATAAGGGAGGACTTTTCAAATCAAGAGAATTATTTTTTTTTTTTTTGTGATTCTTTTCCCAAACTTTCAACTACCTTTTTACCCTTTTGTAATACTTTAGAAGGTCCTATCAAGCATCATTCAACAATATATTTCAAGGTACCAAGAAAAGCATTTTATTCATTCAGGCTCAAAATTTGGGCAACTAAGGGGTAGCATTTCATCATTCAAAGCTCAGAAGGCCAGAAAAATACCTATTGCCTCAATCATTTTCAAAAATGTTTTCAAAAATTTTCAAGCTTCAAAATGGTTTCAAGTCAAGTTCTAGAGAAAACAAACCAAGAGGAATAACACTCTAACACAAAGAATGGGGTAAAATTTAATGAGTACCCTTTGGCTCAAAATCTCACATTTTTTTTAGCAGTTCAAAAATCAATGAAAAACACAAATCTTCAGAACCCTATGCTAATTATCAACTATCCAAGATTATCTCAAACATTTTCATTTGCAGCCATATCACAAGAATGAAAAAAATTGGGTTCAAAAATTCACTATCACAAGTTATTTGGCACTTAGTTCTCACAATCGGATACAAAATCTAAGCAAGGGCAATCTAATGTGTGATCATGCAAACTATCATGCAAGACTATATGAATGCAACATGAAAAATGCAAATGCAAAATACCCCTACCCCAGCTTAAGAATTTACATTGTCCCCAATGTAAACAATCAAGTTGGAGAAAGGAACGAAAAATAAAATAAGATAAAATGGAACGGCTTACCGAGGCGGTAACAAGTGTTGGCTTACATTCCAGTCAAAACACCGAGAATTGGGTGCTTTTTCTTGTCTTCTTGCTCTTCCCCTCCTTCCTTCCCCCGAAATTACTTGGCAATTTTATTAGTAAAAGAAAACTCTTGATCTTCTCAAATTATTCAAGAGTTTAAAATCAAAATCAAATCTAACTAAACAAAAAGGAAAAAGGAAAAGAAAAATTGGGTTGCCTCCCAATAAGCGCTTCTTTAATGTCACTAGCTTGACTTATTGAAAAGCATCACCCTGGATCCTCCTCCGGATCAAATGGAAATTGGGATGGTGATTGTAGCATTAAAATAACTTTATTCTCAATTCCACCCAGCCATTGGGTGGAAATTCCATTGACCTTTACAATTATAAACTCACTTCTCTCGGGTCAAATGGAATTGTCAAGAGGAAGTGTGATGACAAGTGGGAGGTGCTAACTTACCAATGTCCACACATGCATGCAAGCCAACATATTTATCTAGTGCAGTAAAATCAGATTGCTCAAAGATGCATGGTGGAAGGAGTGCTATCTAGATGCCCTGCCTCCCTCACTTGTTGTTTCCCAAGGATTTGTGGAAGGTAATTCCTCTTGTTGTGGTTCACTCACCACCACCACTTCGTTTTCAATTTGGTCCATTCCCATAACCAGATTTTTCTCAACTTCCACTTCATGTGGCTCTATGGGAATCATACATGGTGGTGGAGGTGGTAAATAAGAACAAAAGGTTTCCCAATCCTCCTCGGTATATATATATATAAGCTCACCACCATAGGATCGACTCGTGATGGGATGTTATGAGATAGAGAAAACTCCTCGAAGAATTCTCCCAAATTTATATCGTCTTCCCACCACAAGTTGTCCTCCAAAACATGACTGGAAGCTTCCTTATCGAGTGGATAATAAAATTTTCCATGACTTTTGTCCACCTTACAAAACAGAACTCAAAACAAAAAGATCAAATATATACTTGAAAAATATCAAATATACACAGGAAATAAAAATAAAAAAAATGTATAAACTAGTTGTCTCATTTGTTACTACTGATATTGTCAAAGCCAATCCCCGGCATCGGCGCCAAAAACTTGATGCGTATTTTTTAGAATATAAAGGCAAGTGCACCTCGCCGCAATCAAGTAATACGGTGGTGAGACCGGTTATCGTATCCACAGGGATCGGATGTCAATTACCAATTCGCAAACTCAACAACTATCTAGACTAAACTAAAGTATGAGAGATTAAACAGAAAATAAAGAAATAAAATATTTTTGGTCTTTTTGGGAATTTTATCGAACACTTGGTATGCAAACAGAGATGTGGCTAAGATTGTTAGGGTTAGACTACACTAATCCTCCCTTAATTGCAATGAAATGATTATCAACACAGGCACTACTTCAATTATGACAATCAAGCCTTTTCTAAAATACTCAAGCCTAATGTCTTAGGTGCATTGAGCCTAAAACCCCAAATTAAACCCTAATTCCTTAGGTGGAATAACCTGATATTTTGCATTAAGTCAAGACTTATAAGATTGCAAGCATTCAACACCTATGTCTAGATTCTTGAACTACTTGGCATATGATTCATGAGCATGCCTTAACACCAACCTTCCAGTCATCTATCAAAGCAACATATCATTCCTATGGGTAGCTAATCCAAGGAAAGCATTAAGCACAGAATCACATACTCATAAAGAAATAGAGACTTGCATTAAAACACCAAATCAAATACAAACAAGTTCGGAAAAGCTACATCTAACCCCAACAATGGGGGATTAGTTACTCATATTTACGTAAAACCAAACCAGGGAAATAGGAGAAAAGGAGAGGAGAGACTCCATGGGAGCTTTCCTTCTTCTTCACAAAGAACCCCTCTCAAAGAACTCCCTCAGTGGTTGAAACCCTAGCTCACCGCAACCTCCAAGTCCCCAAGAGCCTCTCCACCAAAAGCTCCCTTTTCTCGCCCTAAAACAAAGAACTTATACCAATCAGATCATGCTGCTTCATGAGGCGAGATATGTCTCGCGAGGCGAATGTTAAAAATCTGAGATAAGCCCTCCCGCTCATCTAGTTTTATGGCTAGTATGACCAGGGTTTTGTGCAAATTATATCCTACTTTCACCCAAATTAGATTAGATTGTCCTCAAGCAAGGTTTTGAGTCGCTTATGTAGTTTTAGGTTAATTTAGCTAGTTTTGAATTAAATAAAGCTTATGGCTATTTTGTTGTTTCGTGGATAATAAGAAGAGCAAGTAAGGAAGTGTATCTCGAAGCGCAGGCTATCACGCCCAGGCCGTGACACCGGTCACGGCCGTGATGAGAAGATCATGAAAAGTCGGAAGCGATCACGGCCAGCCGTGATACACATCACGAGCGTGATAAAGAAATACAAAAAGTCAGAAAGGATCACGGCCTGCCGCGTGATGAAGGTCACGGCCGTGACAAGAGAGAAACCAAAAGTCGAATGTATCACGGCCTGCCCGTGATAGCCATCACTGCCGTAACGCATGCAGAATGCGAAAGGTCACCCTTGGCGTAGACGATCACGGCCTGGCCGTGATGACCATCACGCCGTGATGCGCAGACCTCTTATAAAAGGTAAACGCCGCAGCATGTAAATCATCCTGCTTTTTCACTACTTTACATTACACTTTTGAGTTTTCCTTCTATCCGTAATGGAGCACTAAGTCCTAGGATTAATCTACTGTTTGAGGATCCTATATACTTGAGGTTATGTACATCCCTATTTTATTTACTTTTCCCTCTTCAATACCATACTTTGTATTTTGTTTGCTTAATTCGAGAGTATGCTTTGTATTGTATTGATTTAGTTCTGGTGATATCATGTTCCTATAATTAATCGCATCTGCTTAATTTGCGTGTGTACATTTCGTGTTCGCTTAGTTCACGAAGGGCTTAATCCCGCTTGCTTAATTCGGGAATAGGGACATGTATCACGTGGTAGTGGTTTCGCCTGTAAATTCATGTTACAACCTGGAAGGGGATAAGAACTCGCTTAGGGCTTGGGATTACATTAACCAAGGATAGTAAGGAATTCTTGACAAAGAGATTAATCGTTGTTTGATAATTGATAATCCCTTTTCAACTCGCTTGTTTTTTTTATTGCTTCTGTTTTGTTTGTTTCTTATTTTGCACTCCAATCCAAACCCCCCAAAAAACTTATTTTTGTGAAAAGTAATATTCTCGTAGTCCTTGAGAGACGACATCCGAGTTGTCGCACTATACTACACTTTTAAACCCGCTCGTCCTTTTTTGGCGCGATGCACAAACACGACAAAAATTGGCGCCGTTGCCGAGGACTCTCGAGTTGTTATTTTTCTCAATTTGTTTTTATTTTATTTTATTTTCTTTTCTTTTAATTTCTGTTCCCGTTTTGAATTGGTCTCGCTACTAGGTCTCATTGCCCCCGAATCTGTGATTTTGACCCGAAATTGAAAGAACATTGCACACACTCCGTAGGGAATTTCGGGCTAGCACTAGTAGTAATTCTAATTTTAAAACTGCTTTTGAAAACATGGGAGACTAGAGGACATTAAGGCAGCTTGCTACCCCTGATGTAAACTATAATGGATTATGTATTTCTTATCCCGGTGCTGACACCCCTTTGAATTGAAATCTGGTTTTATTCACCGTTGCCCAAGTTTAATGGTCTTGCAGGTGAGGACCCACACAAGCACTTGAAAGAATTCCAAGTTGTATGCTCCACAACCTCGAGAGCAGAGGGAGTCACCGAGGACAGATAAGTCAAGGCTTTTCCATTTTCACTCCAAGGAGCCGCAAAGGATTGGCTATTGTACCTTGAGCCTAACTCCATCACAACTTGGAATGATTTGAAAGAGGTGTTTCTATAAAGGTATTTTCCGCTTCAAGAGCCGCTTCAATAAGGAAAGAGATATGTGGCATAAGGCAAGGGAACGAGTCACTAGCTGAATACTCGGGAAAGGTTCAAACACTTGGTCTCTAGCCGCCCCCAAAGATCAAATTTCTGAACAACTCCCGATCCAATACTTTTATGAAGAATTGTTGCCTATGGATAGAATCATGGATGGCGAGCGGGGAGCATTAGTTGATAAGACCCCAAACCGCTGCTAAGCAACTTATTGAGAACATGTCGTTGAATTCCCAGCAGCTTCTACAAGAAGGAATTCATTGAGCCAAGAGGCGTGCATGAGATTCATAGTTCATCTTCTAACCAGCCGCCTTGAGAATAGATTGGATGAGTCGACCTCCTTTGTGAGACAATCGGCAATAGACAAGGTTCAGCCGGCAGTTATGTAGCATATGCAATGCACCCGAGCATCCATTTGATCCATGCCCAATCCAGAGAGAAGAATTTGTCGCTGAAGTACCTCGTGCTTATGCAGGTGAACCCCTATAATCAAGGAGGCCAGAATCGACAAAGATTCCGCACTTCTCTACTAATTGGTACCATCCTAGCTGGAGAAATCACCCTAATCTGCGGTATGGGAACTCTTCCCAACAACACCGATGGCACCTCGTAATCATCCTCCAGTGACCACTTCGCACCTTTCCGACCATCATTAGAAGACTTGGTAAAGCAAATGGCTGCATCTAGTGTACAGCCAACAGAGGACAGATGCTAGTATTCAAGATTTGAGGACTCGAGATTGGACAGTTGGCCACATCCATGAATAGCATACAACAATGTCAAGGGACAAACCAGCCGCCCGCACGCCAAAGCTGATAAATCCTAATGCCTCCAACCCGAACGTGAGTGTCATCTCTCCGAGATCCGGAAAGGTTGTTGAGGCCACTTCTGGAAAGGATGAAGAAATTGTTAAGGCTACTCCCGAGCCTACCGATGAGGCTACTCCCGAGCCTCGTGGTTGAAGTTGAAACCGAGAGAGTATATAGACCACCCATTCCATTTCCACACGTAATTCAGAAAAATTTGAAGATGAGTGGTGAGAATAAAGAGAAGGAGATTCTTGATGTTTTCGTAAAAGTAGCTCGTTAATATTCCACCGTTGGATGTGATCGCAAAGTGCCCGGATATGCTAAATTTCTCAAGGACCTATGCACTAACAAGAGGAAGATGAAGACTAATGAGAGGGTTGACTTGGGAATGAATGTCTCGCCGCTTATCCATCAAAGATAGAGAGAGAGTTGCTTCTATAGGCCCTAATCAAGTCGCCACAAAAGTGCAAGGATCCGTGCACCTTCACTATCCCATGCACTATTGGGGATAAGAAGTTTGAGAACCGTATGTTGGACTTGGGAGCATCAATCAATGTCATGCCTACCTCCATCTTTAATAACCTTGATCCGGGGCCATTGCAGAGATATCAGTGTCTTACCATTCGGTTGGCTAACGAGACCGAGGCTCGACCCACGGGGGGATGGTAGAGGATGTCCTAGTGCAAGTTGATGATTTGATATTCCCTGCAGACTTCTATATCCTAGACATGGAAGGAGAGACTCACCAAGAGATCACCCATAATCTTGGGGAGACCATTCATGATGACATCCAAGACCAAGATTGATGTTTATGATGGGACTATGTCGATGGAGTTTGGTGGTATTGTGGCCAAATTCAAGATTTTTGATGCTATGAAACACCCAAAGAGAGGAGCACTCAGTATTCCACTTAGAGTTGCTTGCCTCGAGCTCATTGAGGACACTCATGATGACCTTATTTCCGATTTTCCCGTTATTTTTGGTAATGATCATGTATATACTAGTAATATCTGCACTAACACTAACACATGTTCTGTTTGTTCCGAGTTTTTGGATTTAACCTTGCAGGGGTGAGGATGATAGTGAAAGTGATAATAAGAGTGAAGTCTGTTTACTCACAGAAATCCTTGACCCTATGGTCGCTCCCAATGCACCATCCGTTGAGCACCGCCTCCTTTGGAACTCAAACCACTTCCCGAGAACTTAAAGTATGCCTACTTGGGGGAGGGATGCAACACTGCCATCATCATTTCCTCCAGCCTCAACTCGATCGGAAGACAAGCTTTTACAAGTTCTGAAGAAGAACAAGAAGGCCATTGGGTGGACAATGGCAGATATTCCAGAATTAGCCCTCCGGATGCATGCACAGAATTTTCTCGAGGATGGGGCTAAGCATCGACAGCCCAAAGGCGACTTAACCCACCGATTCTCGGATGTGGTAAAGAAAGAGGTGACCAAGCTTCTACAGCAGGTATTATCTATCCCATTTCCGATAGTTCTTGGGTAAGTCCGGTTCAAGTTGTACCAAAGAAATCTAGTTTAACAAAGAGTTAGGAATGAAAATAATAAACTTGTGCCTACTAGAGTCCGAATAATAGTGGAGAGTTTGTATAGACTATAGGAAGCTAAACCAGGCCACCCGAAAGGATCATTTTTTCCTTTGCCGCTCATAGATCGGGATGCTAGATCGGCTGGCTGGTCATCCCATTATTGTTTTCTAGATCGCTTTTTGGGTATTTCAGATTCATATTGCCCTCAGATCGGAAAAGACCACCTTCACGTGCCCTCCTTCTAGACGTTTGCTTATAGGAGGATGCCTTTTGGCCTCTCAGTAATGCTCCTGGCACCTTTCAAAGATGCATGCTTAGTATTTTCTCCGATTTTATTGAAAACTCGCATATAGGTGTTTATGGATGATTTTTTCTGTATGGCTCCTCTTTTGATGCTTGTTTGCATAGTCTAGATCTAGTTCTTCAAAGATGCATTGATATCGATTTGATTCTCAATTATGAGAAATGTCATTTCATGGTAGAACAGGGGATAGTATTGGGTCATGTAATTTCCAAAGAGGGTATTTCGTGGATCCTGCAAAAAATAAATGTAATTGCTTCATTGCCTTACCCATCTTGCGACGCGATAGATCGCTCCTTTCTTGGACATGCAGGTTTCTACAGGCGCTTTATAAAGGACTTCAAAGAAGATAGCACCGCCATTGTCAAATCTCGCTGAAAAATGATGCCCTGTTCAGCTTTGATGAAAAGTGCAAAGAGTCGTTTGACCATCTCAAGAAGGCGCCGACTTCTACCCGTCATCCAGCCCCGAGATGGACACTACCTTTTGAATCGATGTGTGATGCCTCAAATTTTCTTTAGGGGCAGTTCGCACAAAGGGTGGGCAAGGTTGCCCATGTAATTCACTATGCTTCTAGGACCCTAGATGCCGGATGTGCAAATTACACAACCATCGAGAAAGAGTATTAGCTATTGTATTTGCACTTGACAAGTTTAGGTCTTATTTGCTAGGTTCTAGGGTGACTGCTTTTACCGACCATGCAGCCTTTGAAATATCTGGTGCCAGAAGCTAGCTAAGCCAAGATCGATCAGTGGATGCTTTTGCTTGAGAATTCAATGTGGAGATAAAGGATAAAAGTGGAGCTGAAAATTTGGTAGCAGATCATTTGAGTAGGATAGCAAGGGATGAGGATACATTTCCCATCCAAGATGATTTCCCCGATGAGAGATTGTTACATATGTACGGGTAACCCCCCTGGTTTTTCCGACATTGTAAATTTTCTAGTTGCTTGGTGTTGTTCCCTGCAGTACAAGTAGACAAAAGTTCCAACTGAAGAAGAGCGATGCAAAGTATTATGTGTGGGATGACCCCTATCCGTGGAAGTTTTGCAAAGGACCAAGTCATTCGGAGGTGTGTACCCGATCATGAGAAGGAGTCCATCCTGCATTTCTCACATGCATCTCCGGTTGGAGGACATTTTTGGACCTCAAAGGACAGCAAGAAAAGTCCTGGACTCCGGTTCCACGGCCCACGATTTTCGAGGGATTCATATGAGGTATACAAGAACCGTAAAGAATGTCAAATAACAGCCCCGCAATCACTCGTAGGAGTGAGATGCCTCAAGAGCCAATGCTTTATTGTGAGGTCTTTGATGTGTGGGGATGGACTTCATGGGTCCTTTTCCCCCTTCTTTTGGTTTTGTATATATTTTGTTGGCTGTAGATTATGTTTCAAAGTGGGTGGAAGCAATCCCCACTAGGACTAACGATGCTCGATTGTTTCAAAATTTGTTAGGTCCAACATCTTTTGCAGGTTTGGCATACCCAAGGCCATTATTAGTGACCGGGGCACACATTTATGCAATGAGAACCTTGGAGGCCCTACTCAAAATATGGGGTTGTACATAGTGGTGTCTACCGCTTACCACCCCCAAACCAATGGCAGCCGAGATATCCAACAGAGAGATTAAGCAAATCCTGGAGAAGATGGTGCAGCCAAACGAGAGGGAATGGAGCCGCCGCCCGGAAGACGACCGTGGGCCCAGAGGACTGCTTTTAAGACACCTATAGGGATGTCCCCTTCCGGCTAGTTTTTGGCAAGGCATGCCACCTACAGGTGGAGGTTGAGCATAGAGCATATTGGGTCGTAAAATGTTGCAACTTGGACATGAAGAAATGGTGGTGTTGAGGAGAAAAGCTGCAATTGCAGGCAACTCGAGGAGCTTAGGCTTGAAGCTTATGAGAGCTCCAGGATGTATAAAGAAAAGAACAAAACTATTTCATGATAGAATGATTGTTAGGAAAGAATTCTTTGTGGGTCGAAAGTCTTATTGTTTAATTCCACTTTGAGATTGATGGTCGGGAAGCTTAGGTCTAAATGGGATGGCCCTTTGTTGTGACTAATGTGTTTCCTTATGGTGCAGTGGAGATTCAAAGTACAGGTACCAACAAGATTTTCAAGGTTAACGGGCAAAGGTTGAAGCCGCTCCATGGTGTGGATCTTGCTGACCTGCGGATGCTAATATTGAGGAGCTATCTTTGGATGCTCCACCTTATCTGATGCTTGATCGGGAGTTTCTTTTCCTTTCCTCACTCTGATTGTAAAGTCCGTTGTTGTTCATTGGGGACAATGCATGTTTTAAGTGTGGGGGAGGGAATTAGTTGTAGTTTTTCTTTTCTTTGAATAAAGCTCTGAATAATTTGAGAAGCTCAGGAGCATTTGTGTGTTTAGTTGGCAAGTTTGTTAGATTTTGATTGATGTTGCACAGATTGCTTGCATGATTAATATGTGATGATTCCCCCAGGCTGAAAAAATGTTGAAAAATTTTGTGATTCCCATGTGAAATTGAAAACTGAACTTTGGGATTTTTGTTATGATAGCATGATGAATGATAAGTTTGGGGTGATAGGGAGCACACACTAGGGATAGTATCTCTTTCAAACAATTTGCATGAATGTCCAGGTGAGGTTTTGAGCCTCCAACATGTTTTAAAATGTGTGAAAATCACTTTCAAGTTACACTTCCCTGGTTTTGATTGAATCTCTTTTTGGTTTGCATGATTATATGTGTGTAGCAAATGATTTAGGGAGTTTCTTTGTAAATAGCTACTTGGCCCGAATAAACTAATTCCTATTGCATGTTCCCTAGTTAGCCCTTTTGAGCCTATTAGCCTATTAGTTCTTGATAACCTAAGGTTATAAGCCCAAAAATCTGGAAAACCATGTTAACCCGATCTTAGGATTAGGAGAGCATGTAATCTTAGAATGGGTGCAAGAAACTAAAGTTTAGGGTGGCTGCAAGGTGTAATATGTTGTTGGGATTGAAAAAAAAAAAGAAAAAAAAAAGTTGGAGCCAAAGGCTTGGGAAAGAAAAAGGTGTACAAATGTTGGAAAAAAAAGAAGAAGAAAAAATACAAAAATGCCAAAAAGAAATAAAAGATTGTAGCCCCCCGAAGTGTAAAGAAAAAAATTAAAGAAAGGAGCTTGAGTGAGAATTTCAAGGTGTAAATATAGTTCATGCTCTCTTAGTTCCTAGGGTCTTCAGCTTAGTTCCTTTTGTATATCCTACCCTTAGCCAGGCCCCATTACAACCCAATAAAGACCTTCTGATGTTGCTTGCATGTTTTCTGTGGGAGCCATTTTGAGGTGAAAATCAAATTTTTTGGGAAGTGTACTTGAAAAGTGAAACGAGTGCAAGTTGTTACTTGACATAAACCGAGTGATCGAGTGAACAAATAATGCCCTTGTGAGGGAAGGCAGTTGTTTGGATTTGGTGATCTCCCTCTTGTGTGTGACTTAGATTCCCGCTTAGACTCTGATTGTTTTCATTATGAAATTCTCAAATGTTTAGAATAAATGAATTTGGGAATTGCTTCTGTTTGAAAAGGGGAAACAATGAAGAAAAATGTTTTGATGAAGTTGCTTGAATTTGTGCAATGTTGGTTGAATCTTTAAGCTTGCTAGGTCTTGAGAGTCCTTTTGATTTTTGAGTCTTAGTTTGCTTGGGGACAAGCAAAGTTTAAGTTTGGGGTATTTTGATAAGCCTCCTGGCTCATCTAGTTTTATGGCTATATGACCGAGGGTTTTGTGCAAATTATATCCTACTTTCACCTAAATTAGATTAGATTGTCCTCAAGCAAGGTTTTGAGTCGTTTTTAAGTAGTTTTAGGTTAATTTTAGCTAGTTTTGAATTAAATAAAGCTTATGGCTATTTTTGTTGTTTCAGGATAATAAGAAGAGCAAGTAAGGAAGGGTCTCGAAGCGTAGGCTATCACGCCCTGTGCCAGTGACACCGGTCACGGCCGTGATGAGAAGATCATGAAAGTCGAAGCTTATCACGCCTAGCCGTGATACACATCATGGGCGTGATAAAGAAATGCAAAAGTCGAAAGGATCACGCGCCGGCGGATGAAGGTCACTGACCGTGACAAGAGAGAAACCAAAAGTCGGAATGTATCACGGCCTGCGTGATAGCCATCACGGCCGAACGTACCCAGAAACGCGAAGGTCACCCTGTGCGAGACGATCACGCCTACGTGACAGCCATCACGGCCGTGATGCGCAGCCTCTTATAAAAGCGTAAACTTTGCAGACAGTAAATCATCCTGCTTTTTCACTACTTTACATTACACTTTTGAGTTTTCCTTTTATCCGTAATGGAGCACTAAGTCCTAGGATTAATCTACTGTTTCGAGGATCCTATATACTTGAGGTTATGTACATCCCTATTTTATTTACTTTTCCCTCTTCAATACCATACTTTGTATTTCTGCTTTGCTTAATTCGGGAGTATGCTTTGTATTGTATTGATTTAGTTCTCGTGATATCATGTTCCTATAATTAATCATCTGCTTAATTTGCGTGTGTACATTTCGTGTTCGCTAGTTCACGAAGGGCTTAACTCCGCTTGCTTAATTCGGGAATAGGGACATGTATCCATGGTAGTGGTTTCGCTTGTAAATTACTATTACAACAGGAAGGGGATAAAGAACCTTGCTAGGGCTTGGGATTACATTAACCAAGGATAGTAAGGAATTCTTGTGATAGATTAATCGTTGTTTGATAATTGATAATCCCTTTTCAACCGCTTGTTTTTTTTCTTGCTCTGTTTTGTTTGTTTCTTATTTTGCCCTCCAATCCAAACCCCCCAAAAAAATTATTTTTGTGAAAAATAATATTCTCGAGTCCTTGAGAGACGACATCCGAGTTGTCGCACTATACTACACTTTTAAACCCGCTGTCCTTTTTGGCGCGACAACAGTGCTGACCAATCTGGCATTCGGAGAAGTGAACTCTCGCGGCGAGAGTTTCTTCGCTGACGCGATCGGTTTTTCTTTAATACGCCCGTGAGGAGCATCAGGCCGGGCTGATGGCTTGTTTTGAGACTCGCGAGGCGAGACATGGGTTAATAAGGCGAACTAGCATTTTCTCCAACGATCGACTTCGGTGCAGGGCGAATAAGTCTCGCGGCGAATCTCGTGACCGCTTGGCTCAATTTCTTCTCTTTTCAGGCTCTATTTCATCCAAGCATCCATCAAGGCTAATTACGAGCATTTTTCCATTAAATCCTGCAAAACAACACCAAGACACCGCTTCACCCGTTCCAAGGAAAATCTAACTAAATCAACTAAATAATGCCTAATCTATATGAAAATACATGCAAACGTATATAGAAAATATCATGTAAAATCTCACTACATGTGCCATCTAATGTTCTTTTCGTCATTTACATTAGCAAACAATCGCTGAACCACGGAATCAGGAAGATACCACTAACACCTTCGAGGAGGACCTTTGGTGACCACATCACAACTAGAATCACCATCCTTCACTTTGTAGTGTGATACCCCACACCGGGGCACTCGTGGCATCTCTTCAAACTCTTTCTTTATCGATATGCAATCATTGGGGCAAGCGTGTATTTTCTTATACTCCATATCCATCATCACAATATCTTCTTCGCCTCATAGTTTCGAGATGGCAATGTGTTGCATCGAAGCATTTCTTTCAACAACTCAAGCAATTCAAAGAAAGCTTTTATCGGCTCCACCCCATTTCTCTCCTTCACATTGAACAATCCCAACACTCGCGACAAACCTTGTGAAATTAGTGCACCTCGGATACAAAGCCACTTGCGCAACACTGCACAAAGTATCATACACATGTCACGGCCTTAAAAGACTCTTGCCCAACATCACGGGATCATGTCCTCTAGTCCATCGGTCCATTTCCACGCCATCAACTTCCTTCTATCCGACACCTGCCTGTCTAATGATTCACCATGACATATCCATGTTGTATAATTCTTGCAAATCCCCTCACAAATAAGATGATCACGTATCTCCTAGCTTCTAGTGGTCTCTCATTCAAATAGTTAACACAAGGACAATAAAACCTTCGTTACCACTATCGAGAGCATTTGTTTTGCAAACCGAGAAAATCTTCCACTCCATTCTCATACTCATCACTTGTCCGTCTAGCATTCATCCAACCGCGATCCATGACTAAACCAATACCTTAGACTTAGTCTCAACATATTCATCAACAACTTCTTATGACAAGGTATGGCCCTATCCCGTTCGAAGTAAACTTTTTCAACATTCGGGTTAGGGGTTAGTCCTTAACTCATGCTCATACTGACAAAAGGCAATGAGCATTTCCTCTGCGGTCTCCAACGTACACTACTTGAACGCGGCGACATCCACCACGATAAAGTATGCACCCGAGGAAAGCGAAAGGAAATGTATCAATCCGAACTTTCATCAAGTATATAACATTAGAATCAATGAATAACTATTTTAATGAATTAAGAAAAAGTTTTTTCCCCAATCTGTCCAACTTTGGACAATTCAAGATCTAACACAATGAGCGGTACATTAAGCACATACGCACGCTCATTAGTGCATCTCAAACGGAAACTAAGGCTTTACTAATTATTGTGGGCATATTCTCTGAATCAAATAAATTTTCAAGAAAATACATTAAAACTTCAATGAAAGCTTTTCACCTAAAAACGTACCCTTCGAGACACGGCTAGTTGTTATTGTGCAAATACAGAAGAAGTGAAGAAACCGTAGGCAGATACTATGAGCGGAGTCAAAAGACACTCCCCAAATCAAATCCATGATCCAGAAAATAACTTTGCCAATTTCTTGTTACGCAAATAGAGTACAGAAAGTTGGTCGACGATGATTGGTAGAAATGCTAAATGTTAGAAATACTTAACAATGAGTCATGTAGGATATGATGAAGAACTCAGCGATGGATCAAGATAAGGTCAATGGCCAAAAGATCTAACTACTAGAAATTTTATTTAGGCGAGCATTAGACATTTTTTACACTTGACAAGAAGATGCATGCTTTAAGAAGTTACTCAAGTGATTCACATAAATAATACACAAAATCAAACAAATACTATTTACATGAAGAAGGCACTTATTGGTACCACACAAGTTGTATATCTGCCACAAAGAAATGTGCTTTTTAGAAAAAGTTTGACAAAGAACATGTAAAGCTCAGAAGTATTCAAATCAATGGAACACTCACATTTCAAATGTCATTTTGAAAAGAGACACAACCTGCAATTACAGAACAAAGAAATATAATATGTTCCGAGAACAACCTGTATCATCACTAACAACAGAAATGCCACAGAAAATTTAGAAGCACATAAGCTATGAGGGGGCATGTGAATGCAAATGGGATGTAGATGATAGAGACTTGCACTTTTAAGTTTAAAGTAAAACTGACAAAACCTCACCAATTAAACACAGAAGCCAAAGAAAAAAAAATCAATTTTAAAGTTATGTCAGTGTTACATGAGCAATTTTGGAAATAAGAAGTTTCCATCACAACCATATACAAAATCATCACAAGTTCACAACCAGGTAAACTAAATCAATAATTAGTGGTAGCTTTCCATGATCATACTTCTACACTTGAGTATCAGGTAAATGTAAATAAATAATTAGTTATCAAGTTCAATCATTAAGGTGTAGTTTTCCACCGAGGTGTTGCTCTCCATGTTTATGCAATGCACAAGTATGTCAGCCAAGGTCTATTCCCACTGCACATCCTTTGTATCTTTTGGTCTTATTCTTTTAAGCAAAAATGAAATAAGGTCAAAAAAATTGAAGACATGTGGCAACATCTGTGTGTGTGTGTGTAGCATGTAAAAATTTAGACAATTTGGAGAAGTTTTAATCATAAGTAATAAAATTTGGTTCACCATAAATTAAGAGCAATAAATGCATTCCCCATTGTTTATGTCCTTCCACCTAAGTTATATATTTTATACATTATAAACCACAAAAGCAGTGGTAATGGACCCATTAAAAGAAACCAGAACAGAATTGTAAAGGAGGAGGAAAAAAGCTCAAAGTAACATGCCAATGTCGTGTTTAAAATCCTCATATGCATCTTTCTTCATCACCAAGTCTTTACATTTGCACAATGCTGATTTTCTTTTTCCATTCAATATGGATTCAACAATTAAAAGAATTGTAAATTTTGAGAATCAATATATGCATACTAAAAGCAATATCACATTTGATTTCAATCCACATACAACTTTGAGCATTATGTATTTCACTACCAAAATATTCAATAACTGGCACAAGATAAATCTTGGCATGTCTGACAGTACTCCATCCCCAATAAGAGAAACCACAAGTGAACTGTTCACAAATGGAGGGAATTACCGGCCTTGCTCCATGTGAAGTTCAACATTACATGTCTTTCAAATAAAAATATGATTACATTTCAAGAAAGCAATCAAACTCAAACTAACAAAAATTTGGAGAAAGGTTACCTCATGGTATAATTCAACAAATTCGAGTTTGTGGTTGTTTTCAACATCCCATGGCAAGTGGCTGGATCTTCTCCAAATATGTTTGCTAGTTAAGGGTATAACACGTCCACATACATAAATAAAATCAATTATATAGCGCATAAACCATTTCCTAGAAAAGGATATCATATCCAGGTGAACTGAAAACTTGCCGTTCTAGAAGCTCCACACAGCCATCGCACCAATGTCCTACTCGCCACGTGAAAATAACCCACTGCATCGGTTTTATGAGGTAATGCTAATATTAAACAATAGGATTTCAGCCAAAGAAAAAAAGTAAACAAAAAATACCTTTCATGCGAGGGAGAAGCAGA
>JAUPTC010001225.1:0-27050 GCA_030762895.1 Sophora flavescens
GACAATGCATAGAATTAATGATATGAGTGATTTTTAAGGTAGTTAATTAGGATAAGAGTCAAACACTTTAACTTATATGGTAACTTCTGATTGGTTGACTATGTAAAAATTATTTACACTAACATGCATACCAATAAAATCCTATTTTAAATAGCAAGTCTCATGTTATATGGTATGTTTGCATTTATTTATTTATTCTAAAATTAGATTCAATTATAAGCTTAATTTATTTTTTCAATTTATTATTTATATACTTGTTTATGTAGAATCAATATAATTATTTTAATTTAAAAAATTAACAATGAGATAAACTAAAGGTTATATTTATTTGGATGTAATTGATTCAGTAATTAATTTTAGAATGTTCAACTGATAATTTAGTCAAATAATATAATACAATAGAAGGACCGACCCAAAAGCGGGTGAGGCCTAAAACAAATTTTTAGTGAGGTCTTTTTATTTTAAGTGAGATGATCTTCTAGATCAGGTTGGGCCTTTTTGTTAGCATATGTGACCATTTTGTTTTATAAAAAGTAAGAGTAAAAAATTTGTTTTGTTGGTGTGCCTAAAGTTAGGGCTTTAGTAGCTTCACCCTTGGACTGACCCTATACAGTAGTAATACAATTAATAATTTTATTTAAAAGAAACGTTAGACCATTCAACAAAAATTAATTCTGTCTACATTCTAATTCTAATGTAATTAGATTTCAAATATTAAAATTAAATATTTCTTCTTTTAATTTAATGATTAGTTAATTGAACTTAATAATCTTTGATATGTCGTATAAGAAATTTATTATACCTACAAATATATAAATACAAAATATTTTTTAATTTAAAGATATTAAAATATGTACTATTAAACTAATATGTATATATGTCCTGTGCAATGAGTTTTTATTCTCAATTTCTCCTGAGAAATAAATCAATTTTATTATAATTGTTCGTAGATGATTCCTAATACAAATTATTACAAATTCTTATGCATTTAAAACCTAAAATATTTTAAATAAATGTTCGAAAACAATATATACCCCGTGAATGGCACGGGTCGTTTTGTTAAGGCTGAACTGTTTATGTGAGAACAATTGTAGGGATATACTTTTGGATTTCCCCTTGGATAGAAAGTGGTATACACGAAAAAAGAAATAAATAAACAAAGGATCAAATTACGTTTTTTCAGGTGATTATATAATTAGACCTATGGTAATTACACAAACAAGGCCATGACAAATACAAACATTTCATTGTAATTTATACATTTTCAAACCGCTTCAATTTTGAGTTTATTGTCTTTTTTAATAATATTGATATGTTCTTTAAATTAAAGTTGTATATGATATGACGTTTTCTCTGATAATCAAGATAGACTTGCTTTTGGTTTGTGTATTCTCAATGGAAAATTTCTCCATATATATAGTAAACAAAGAAACTTGGTTTGCAAACTCTTAATCGAGGAGACACTAACATTTTATGACTTGTTTCAACATGTGTTATTATTTTACTTTCCAGTGGATCATTCCCTTTAAAATTAATGCATTTTTAATCTTTTAAGTTTCTCCGGTTTTTATTGGATAAATTATCAAATGACGTATGATCGTGCACCACCACACCGAGCCAAATCATGAATATGGTGCACCACACCGAGCCAAGTCAGGAATCTGGTGCACCACACCGAGCCAAACCATGAATCTGGTGCACCACATCGGATCAAGTCATGAATCTGGTGCACCAGACGGAGCCAAACCATGAATCAGGTGCACCAGATCGGTGCTCTAGTCCACGCCAATTCATGAATCTGGTGCACCACACGGAGCCAAACCATGAATCATGTGCACCACACCGAGCCAAGTCAGGAATCTGGTGCACCACATCGATCCAAAACAGAAATCTGGTGCACCACACCGAGCCAAGTCATGAATCTGGTGCACCACACCGAGCCAAATCATGAATCTGGTGCCACACCGAGCCAAGTCATGAATCTGGTGCACCACACCGAGCCAAATCATGAATCTGGTGCACCACACCGAGCCAAATCATGAATCTGGTGCACCACACCGAGCCAAGTCATGAATCGTGCAGTGCACGAGCCAAGTCATGAATCGGGTGCACCACCAGAAACAATCATGTGTGCACCACACCGAACCAAGTCATGAATCAGGTGCACCACACCGAGCCAAGTCAGGAATCTGGTGCACCACACCAAGCCAAGTCATGAATCTGGTGCACCACACCGAGCCAAGTCATGAATCTGGTGCACCACACCAAGCCAAGTCATGAATCTGGTGCACCACACCAAGCCAAGTCATGAATCTGGTGCACCACACCGAGCCAAGTCATGAATCTGGTGCACCACACCGAGCCAAATCATGAATCTGGTGCACCACACCGAGCAAGTCATGAATCTGGTGCACCACACCGAGCCAAACCATGAATCTGGTGCACCACACCAAGTCATGAATCGTGCACCCGTGCACCACACCGAGCCAAGTCATGAATCTGGTGTACCACACCGAGCCAAACCAAGAATCTGGTGCACTAGACCGAGCCAAGTCATGAATCTTGTGCACCACAACGAGTCAATCCATGAATCCGGTGCACCACACCGAGCAAAGTTATGAATCTAGGGCACCACACCGATCCAAGTCATGAATCCGGTGCACCACACCGGATCAAGTCATGAATCTGGTGCACCACACCGAGCCAAGTCATGAAATGTGCACCACACCACCGCAAATCAACCGTGCACCACACCAAGCCAAGTCATGAATCGGTGCACCACACCAGCCAAGCCAAATCATGAATCGGTGCACCACACCGAGCCAAATCATGAATCGTGCACCACACCACACCGAGCCAAGTCATGAATCGTGCACCACACCGAGCCAATCATGAATCGGTGCACCACACCGAGCCAAGTCAGAAATCGTGCCGGTGCACCACACCGACCAAGTCATGAATCGTGCACCACACCGAGCCAAAGTCATGAATCGGTGCACCACACCGAGCCAAGTCATGAACCGTGCACCAGGTGTCAGAATCAGTGCACACACCGAGCTAAGTCATGAATCGCGTGCACCACACCGAGCCAATCATGAATCGTGCACCACACCGAGCCAAGTCATGAACCGTGCACCACACCGAGCAATCATGAATCGGTGCACCACACCGAGCCAAGTCTGAATCGTGCACCACACCAAGCCAATCATGAATCGTGCACCAGAGCCATATGAATCGTGCACCACACCGAGCCAAGTCATGAATCGTGCACCACACCGAGCCAAGTCATGAATCGTGCACCCACGAGCCAAGTCATGAATCGTGCACCACACCACCAAATCATGAACGGCACCACACCGAGCCAAGTCTGAATCGTGCACCACACCGAGCCAATCATGAATCGTGCACCACACGAGCCTAAGTGCACCACACCGAGCCAATCATGAACTGTGCACCAAACAGCCAAGTCATGAAACTGTGCACCACAAGCAAATATGAATCGTGCACCACACAAGCCAATCATGAACTGCACCACACCAGAGATCACCAACCAATGAATGTGCACCACGAGCCAAGTCATGAATCGGTGCACCACACCGAGAATCATGAATCGTGCACCACACCGAGCCAATCATGAACCGTGCACCACACCGAGCAATCATGAATCGTGCACCACACCGAGCCAATCATGAACTGCACACACAAATCATGAATCGTGCACCACACGAGCAAGTCATGAATGTGCACCAACCGAGCCAAGTCATGAATCGTGCACCACACCGAGCCATCATGAACTGTGCACCACACGAGCCAAGTCATGAACTGCACCACACCGAGCCAAGTCATGAATCGTGCACCACACCGAGCCGTCAGAACGTGCACCACACCAGCAATCATGAAGTGCAACCAGCCAATCATGACTGCACCACACAAGAATGTGCACCACACACAGTCATGAATGCACCACAAACAATCATGAAGTGCACCACACCGAGCCAATCAGAGTGCACCACACCAGCCATGAAACTGCACACACCGAGCCAATCATGAATCTGCACACACCGAGCCAAATCATGAATCGTGCACCACACCGAGCCAAGTCATGAATCGTGCACCACACCGAGCCAAGTCATGAATCGTGCACCAAGCAATCATGAAGTGCACCACACCGAGCCAAGTCATGAATCGGTGCACCACACCGAGCCAATCATGAATCTGCACCAAGCCAAATCATGAATCGTGCACCCACCGAGCCAAGTCATGAATCGTGCACCACACCGAGCCAAGTCATGAACCGTGCACCACACCGAGCCAAGTCATGAATCGTGCACCACACCAGCCAATCAGAACGGCACCACACCGAGCCATCAGAATCGACCACAAAGAAATCGATAGTGCACCACACAGCCAATATGTGCACCACACGAGAATCATGAACGTGCACCACACCGAGCCAAGTCATGAATCGTGCACCACACCGAGCAATGAATCGTGCACCACACCGAGCAAGTCATGAATCGTGCACCACACCGAGCATAGAAGCAAATCTGACTGTGCACCACACCGAGCCAAGTCATGAATCGTGCACCACACCGAGCCAAGTCATGAATCGGTGCACCACACAGATCAGAATCACAGAGATCAGAACGTGCACCACAAGAATCAGAATCGTGCACCACACCGAGCAAAAGGCACCACACCGAGCCAAGTCAGACTGTGCACCACACCGAGAATCAGAATCGTGCACCACACCGAGCCAATCAGAACTGCACCACACCGAGCCATCGGTGAAGAAGTCAGAATCGTGCACCACACCGAGCAATCAGAATCGTGCACCACACGAGCATTTGACAAGTCAGAACTGAAACGAGAATCAGAATGAACACGAGAAGTGACAAAAGCCAAGTCAGAATGGCACCACACCGAGCAATCAGAAGTGACAATCGCAGAAACGTGCACCACACCGAGCCAAGTCATGAATCGTGCACCACACCGAGCCAAGTCAGAACGTGCACCCCGAACCATGAATAGCACCACACCGAGCCAAGTCATGAATCGTGCACCACACGAGCCAAGTCATGAATCGTGCACCACACCGAGCAAGTCATGAATGTGCACCACACCGAGCCAGTCATGAATCGTGCACCACACCGAGCCAATCAGAACGTGCACCACACACTGCAAAGCCAATCTGAACGTGCACCACAAGGTTGAACGTGCACCACACCGAGCCAAATCAGAACTGTGCACCACACCGAGCCAATCAGAACGCCACCGAGCATCAGAATCGTGCACACACAGCCAAATCATGAATCGTGCACCACCGAGCCATCAGAATCGTGCACCACACCGAGCATGAATCTGCACCACAGCCAATCATGAATCGTGCACCACACCGAGCAATCAGAATCGTGCACCACACCGAGCCAAGTCATGAACCTGCACCAGCAATAGATGTGCACCACACCGAGCCAATCATGAATCGTGCACCACACCGAGCAATCAGAACGGCACCACCGAAAGTCAGAATCGTGCACCACACCAGCAGTGAATCGTGCACCCACCGAGCCAATCAGAATCGTGCACCACACAGCAATCAGTGGCACCACACCGAGCAAGTCAGAATCGGTGCACCACACCGAGCAAATCAGAATGTGCACCCACAGCAATCAGAATCGTGCACCACACGAGTCGATTGCACGCAATCAGAATCGTGCACCACACCGAGCCAAGTCATGAATCTGTGCACCACACAGCCAAGTGTGAATCGTGCACCACACCGAGCCATTCGTGCACCACACCGAGTCAAGTCAGGAATCTGGTACACCACTCCGAGCCAAGTCAGGAATCAGGTGTACGAAGCCGAGCCAAGTCATCAATCTGGTGCACCAGACCGGGGCACCACACCGAGCCGAATCATGAATCTGGTGCACCACACCGAGCCAAGTCTGGAATCTGGTGCAACACACCGAGCCAAGTCAGGAATCGTGCACCACACCACCAAGTCATGAATCGTGCACCACACCGAGCCAAGTCAGAATGTGCACCACACCGAGCAGAATCGTGCAAAGCCAAGTCAGAACGTGCACCACACAGAATATGAATGTGCACCACACCGAGATGAACCGAGCCAAGTCAGAATGCACAAGAAATCTGCACACAAGATTGCACAAAGAACTGCACCACACCAATCAGAATCGTGCACCACACCAGAATCAGAATGGCACCACAAAGCCAAATCATGAATCTGCACCCACCGAGCAATCAGAACGTGCACCACACAGCCAATCAGAATGTGCACCACACAGAAGTCAGAATCGTGCACCACACCGAGCCAGTCAGAACCCACACCAAATCAGAATCTGCACCACAGCAATCGAACCTGCACCAAAGCATAGAACGTGCACCACACAGGTGCACCACACCAGCTGTGCACCACACGAGAAGTCATGAAGTGCACCAGAGAATCAGAAGTGCACCACACCAGCCAATCATGAATGGTGCACCACACCGAGCAAGTCATGAATCGTGCACCAACAGAAAATGAACGTGCACCACACCGAGCCAAGTCAGAATCTGCCACCAGCCAATTACCGTGCACCACACCGAGCCAATCATGAATCGTGCACCACACCAGCCAATCAGAATGTGCACCACACCGAGCCAAGTCATGAATCGTGCACCACCAGCAATCATGAAGCACACACCGAGCAAGTCAGAATCGTGCACCACACCGAGCAATCAGAATCGTGCACAGAATCAGAACGTGCACCACACCGAGCCAATCAGAGCGCACCACCGAGCCAAGTCTGAACTGTGCACCAACGAGATAGAACGTGCACCACACCGAGCCAATCATGAACGTGCACACACCAGAAATCAGAATTGCACCCACCGAATCTGCACAGCCAATCAGAACTGCACCACACCGAGCATAGAATCGTGCACCACACCAGCAATCTGAACGTGCACCAACCGAGCCATCGAATCGTGCACCACACCGAGCCAATAGAATTGCAAAAAGATGACCACACCGAGCAATCAGAAGGCAAAAAAATGTGCACCAAAAGAATAAAGAATGTGCACACACAGAATATGAATCGTGCACACACCGAGAATAGAGTGCACACAAGCCAATCATGAATCTGAAGAAGTCAGAACCGTGCACCACACCGAGCCAATCAGAATCGTGCACAACAGAACGTGAAAGAAGTGCACACACCGAGCAAGTCATGAATCGTGCACCACACCGAGCCAAGTCATGAATCGTGCACCACACCAGACAAATCATGAATCCGTGCACCAGACAGCCAAGTCATGAATCCAGTGCACCAGAACGAGCCAGTTCATGAATCGTGCACCACCGAGCCAATCATGAATCGTGCACCACACCGAGCCAAGTCATGAGTGCACCACACCGAGCCAATAATAGTGCACCACACCGAGCCAAATCATGAATCGTGCACCACACCAGCCAAGTCAGAAGTGCACCACACCGCAAACATTAGTAACACCGAGCCAAGTCAGAACTGCACAACCGAGCCAAGTCATGAATCGTGCACCACACCGAGCCAAGTCATGAACGTGCACCACACCAGCCAATCATGAATCGTGCACCACACCGAGCCAAGTCATGAGTGCACCACACAGCCAAGTCATGAATCGTGCACCACACCGAGCTATGAATGGTGCACCACACCGAGCCAAGTCGAATGGTGCACCACACCGAGCCAAATCATGAATCGTGCACCACACCGAGCCAATCATGAATCGTGCACCACACCGAGCCAATTAATGTGCACCAGACCGAGCCAAGTCATGAATCGTGCACAAAAGTAGGCACAAGAGAAATCAGAACGTGCACCACAGCAAATGAACGTGCACGAGAATAGAATGGTGCACCACACCAGCCAAATCATGAATCGTGCACCACACCGAGAAGTCATGAATCTGAACAGAGCAAATCATGAACGTGCACCACCGAGCAATCATGAATCGTGCACCACACAAAGTCATGAATCGTGCACCACCGAGCAATCAGAATCGTGCACCCACCGAGAATATGAATGTGCACCACACCGAGCCAAGTCATGAATCGTGCACCACACGAGCCAAGTCATGAATCGTGCACCACCGAATCAAGTCAGAATTGCACCACAAAGCCAAATCATGAATCGTGCACCACACCGAGCCAAGTCATGAATCGTGCACACACAAGCCAAATCATGAATCCGTGCACCACACCGAGCCAAGTCATGAATCGTGCACCACACCGAGCCAAGTCATGAATCGTGCACCACACCGAGCCAAGTCATGAACTGGTGCACTACACCCAGCCAAATCAAGAATCGTGCACCACACCGAGCCAAGTCATGAATCGTGCACCACACCGACCAGTCAGAATCTGCACCACACGAGCCAATCATGAATCGTGCACCACACCAACCAAGTCATGAATCGTGCACCACACCGAGCCAAATCATGAACGTGCACCACACCGAGCCAAGTCATGAATCGTGCACCACAAGCCAATCATGAATCGTGCACCACACCAAGCCAGTCATGAATCGTGCACCACAGAGCCAATCATGAATCGTGCACCACACCGAGCCAATCATGAATGCACCACACCGAGCCAATCAGAATCTGAATGCACCACACCAGCAAATATGAATCGTGCACCACACCAGCCATCAGATTGCACCAAGAGCCAAATGAAATGTGACCACACCGACCAAGTCAGAATGGTGCACCACACCGAGAATCATGAATCTCACCACAGAGCAAATCATGAGTGCACCACACCAGCCAAGTCAGAATCGTGCACCACACCAGCCAATCATGAATCGTGCACCACACCAGCCAAGTCATGAATCGTGCACCACACGAGCAAGTCAGAATCGTGCACACACCACAAGTCATGAACGTGCACCACACCGAGCCAAGTCATGAATCGTGCACCACACCGAGCCAATCGAATGCACCACAGAGCCAAATCAGAAGTGCACCACACCGGAAGTCAGAATCGTGCACCACACCAGCCAATCATGAATCGTGCACCACACCGAGCCAAATCAGAATCGTGCACCACACCGAGCCAAGTCAGAACGTGCACCACAGTAAATGCACCACACCAAAGTAGAATCGTGCACCACACAGCCAATCAGAATCGTGCACCACACCGAGCCAATCATGAATCGTGCACCACACCAGCCAAATATGAAGTGCACCACACCAGCCAAGTCATGAACCGTGCACCACACCGGCAGAAGTGCACCAAAGCCAAATTGAAGCAATTGAACGTGCACCACACCGAGCCAAGTCAGAACTGTGCACCACACCGAGCCAAGTCAGAATCTGCACCACAAGAATCGAACGTGACCAGACAAGTCAGAAGTGCACCAGCCAAGTCAGAATCGTGCACCACACAGCCAAGCACGAACGTGCACACCAGCCAATCAGAATCGTGCACCACACCGAGCCAAGTCAGAATCGTGCACATAAAGTGCACCACACAGCAAGTCAGAAGTGCACCACACCAGCCAAGTAGAAGTGCACCACACCAGCTCGTGCACCACACCAGCATCAGAACGTGCACCACACGAAGTCATGAATCGGCACCACACAGAAGAACTATACCACAGCCAAATCATGAAGGACACACCGAGCCAAGTCAGAACGGCACACACCGAGCCAATCAGAACGTGCACCACACCAGCAATCATGAATGGTGCACCACACCGACAAATCGTGCACCACACCGAGCCAATCATGAAATGGTGCACCAACCGAGCCAAGTCATGAATCGTGCACCACACCGAGCCAAGTCATGAATCTGTGCACCACACCAAACCATGAAGTTGCACACCGAGCATCATGAACAGTGCACACAGCCAAGTCATGAATCTGGTGCACCACACACCAAGTTGAAGTGCACCACACCGAGCCAAGTCATGAATCGTGCACCACACGAGCCAAGTCAGAATCTGCACCACACAACCAATCATGAATCTGGTGCACCAACGAGCCAAGTCATGAATCGTGACACACCCAGCCAAGTCATGAATCGTGCACCAACAACCAAGTAGTAGTGCACCACAGAGCCAAACATGAATCGTGCACCACACCGAGCCAAGTCATGAATCGTGCACCACACCGAGAAGTCATGAATCGTGCACCACAAGCCAAGATGAATGTGCACCACACCAGCCAAATCGAAATCGTGCACCACACCGATCAAGTCATGAACCACACCAAACCAAATGAATCGTGCCCACACCGAGCCAAGTCATGAATCGTGCACCACACCGAGCCAAATCATGAATGGTGCACCACACCGAGCCAAGTCATGAAATGGTGCACCACACCGAGCCATCAGAACTGTGCACCACACAGACCCAAGTCATGAATCGTGCACCACAACAGCAAAGAGTGCACCACAGAGCCAGTCAGAATGGTGCACCACCAGCCAAGTCATGAATCGTGCACCACACCGAGCCAAGTCATGAAAAGTGTGCACCACACCGAGCCAAGTCATGAATCGTGCACCACCACCAAATAGAATCGTGCACCACAGAGCAATCATGAATCGTGCACCACACCGAGCCAAGTCATGAATCGTGCACCACACCGAGCCAAATCATGAATCGTGCACCACAGAGCAAGTCATGAACGTGCACCACACCGAGCCAAATCATGAATCGTGCACCACACCGAGCCAAGTCATGAATCGTGCACCACACCGAGCAAATCATGAATCACACGCCAAGTCATGAATCGTGCACCCAAAATTGGATGACCACACCGGCCAAGTCATGAATCTGTGCACCACACAGCCAAGCCAAGTCTGAATCGTGCACCACACCGAGCCAAATCGTGCGCACCACCACACCAGTAGACACGTGCCAAGTCATGAATCCGTGCACCACACCGAGCAAGTCATGAATCGTGCACCACACCGAGCCAAATCATGAATCGTGCACCAACCGAAGCAATCACGAACTGTGCACACACCGAGCCAATGCAACCGTGAATCGTGCACCACACGAATCGAATCTGCCGTGCACACACCGATCAATAAATCGTGCACCACACAGCCAAATCATGAATCGTGCACCACACCAGCACATGCACCGCGAACCGAAGTCATGAACCGTGCACCACCGAGCCAAGTCGAATCAGTACACCACCGAGCCAAGTCATGAATCGTGCACCACACCGAGCCAAATCATGAACTCGTGCACCACACCGAGCCAAGTCATGAATCGTGCACCACCGAGCCAAGTCATGAATCGTGCACCACACCGAGCCAAATCATGAATCGTGCACCACACACAATCGAACCTGAATGCACCACACCGAGCCAAGTCATGAATCGTGCACCACACCGAGCCAAGTCATGAATCTGTGCACCGGGCCATCAGAACCGTGACCACACGCAGCCAGAATCGGTGCACCAACCAAGTCAGAATCGATGCACCACAAGCAAGTCATGAATGTGCACCTGAGCCAAATCATGAACGTGCACCACACCGAGCCAAGTCGTAAATCGTGCACCACACCGAGCCAAGTCATGATCGTGCACCACACGAGCCAAACGACTGGTGCACCACACCAGGCAAGTCGTGAATCGTGCACCACACCGAGCCAAGTCAGACTCGTGCACCACACCGAGCCAAGTCATGAATCCGTGCACCACACCGAGCCAATCATGAATCGTGCACCACACGAGCCAAGTCATGAATCCGTGCACCACACCGAGCCAAGTCATGAATCGGTGCACCACACCGAGCCAAGTCATGAATCTGTGCACCAATCAGTTGGGAATGTTGGGAATTTGGCGATAAAACAAAATGAAACGCAGCGGAAAAATTCCCATCGAAGGATCCTTGCGAATGGTCATGATTCATGATTAGAAAGTTTACCTCTTGAAGCGATGGCTGTTTGTTGAAATTGCCTATCACGAACACCGCACGAACGGTGTCTCTAGAGGTATCCACACGAGCGGATTCCGTGAGCGCCCAACGCCACGAACCGAAGCGTCTCTCTGTCTCACAATGCTAGCTTCAAAACCGAGACTTTGTTGTTCACACTTACTCTCTTTTGTGCGGCTAGGTTATCAACCGTGTGGGCACAACAACTTAAGTGGTCTACTTATAGTATCACCTCCTTAAGTGAGTTAGTGAGCAACATTTGACCTAAGCCCATCTACTATGCGCTAGGCCCAATAGGAAAGTCCAACTTTCCTTTTAATGCTTCTTTTAATCCGCTCTTATGTGTGTGACCCTATAGGTTCCCAATACGTTAGCAGTAATATTAAATCCCATTTAATATTACAAAAAAGTGAGCTGTATCTAGCAATACATCACTGCTACCTAAGTAGTGAGAAAGTCAGTGATTTGACGAAACCTTTCCGTGACAAATATTCATGTGCATTATTATCCCTTTGTCCATATATCTATATTGAACACAAGGCATAGAATGTGTCACCCTTGTATGGTTCAATATCATGTTCCCTGATACCCGAGAAGACTCAACAACAAATGAGGTCAATATCTCATATTGACTCATTTCAAAGATGGCCATGCATTTTACAGCCTCACTCTATCGGGGGCCCACAGATATTACTCCTGTTATGTAGGAGGGACAAATTCCATCTAGGTCACTCACATCCCTCCGCATGGCTCGTGGTATGCCCAATGACCGCCTTTATAATCATCCTATTACAGATGACGTTTGACGATATTAAAGCCACACGACTCCTCATGTAGGGATCGTAGTGATTTCAGGTCGAAGGATTACATACACCATTGTCACTATGAGAACTACTTATGACACTCACATAACGCTCCATGTAGTGTTCTCATGGTGGGTCAATCCAAGACATCATTACCTTAATGCGTACCTATGTGGCCAACTCGATATCTCATATCTATGACCCGTGAGATGTGGTCATCATCCGCACACATAATAGTCTCAATTGTATTATTATTGTCCTTGTTGATAAAATACTTGACTACAGATATTTAAGAATAGGATTTCATTGTTCAATAGTGTCTCACGATCAAGTCATGTACTTGATATTCTATTAAACTGAAATTTCTATTCTAAGGACTTTATTATATTTTAACAAGTAACACAATAAACTTGAATGCCTCATATATATATATATATATATGAAATAGCAAGATACAAATGTAAGTCTAAAGAAATACATTGGCCTCTAGGGCTTACACCAACAATCTCCCACTAGCACTAGAGCCAATCGTGCATCAATCTAATGCCCATCGATCTAGTGTGACCTTCATGCTTCGTTGAGCAAGAGGTTTCGTAAGTGGGTCAAAGCAACGTTATCAAGTGTTGGTACTCTGCATATCTTCACATCTCCTCTATCGATAATCTCTCGAATGAGATGGAAGCGCCTAAGCATATGTTTGGATCGCCGATGAGATCTAGGTTCCTTAGCTTGTGCAATGGCCCCATTGTTATCACAATAGAGATCAATGGGGTCCACAATACCAGAACCGTACCAAGCTCAAGAATGAACTTCCCGATCCAAACAGCCTCCTTTGCTGCATTGGAGGCAGCAATATACTCACCTCCGTAGTAGAATCGGCAATCGTCTCTCCCGCTCGAACTTTTCCAGCTCACACGCCCCGCCATTCAGCAGAACACATAACCAGATTGCGATCCGGAATCATCCTTATCGGCCTGGAAGCTAGCATCGGTGTAACCTATTACATCAAGCTCTTCCTCACCTCCATATACCAAGAACGAATCCTTAGTTCTTCTCAAGTACTTAAGGATGCTCTTGACAAAGACACCACTGACTTTCACCGGATCGATCGGTACCGCCGTTATGCTTAAAGCATACGATACATCTGGTCGAGTACATAACATGGCATACATGATAGATCCAATTGCGGATGCATATGGAATCTTACTCATGCGATCCCTTTCTTCTTGAGTGGAAGGGGATTGTGCCTTTGATAGGCATATACCATGTGACATAGGCAAGAGTCCTTTCTTGGATTCATGCATGTTAAAGCGTCTCAACACTTTGTCTATGTATGTACTCTGACTTAGGCCAAGCAATTTCAGCGATCTATCCCTATAGATCCTGATTCCCAATACATAGGTAGCCTCACCCAAATCTTTCATAGAGAAGCAATTCCCTAACCATGTCTTTACATTTTGTAGTGTAGGGATGTCATTTCCAATGAGTAATATGTCATCTACATATAACACCATTTAAAAACAACAATGCTCCCACTAACCTTCTTGTAGACACAAGGTTCATCTTCATTTTTGATGAATCCGCATCGCCTTACAAAGATCATCAAAACGAAGGTTCCAACTCGGAAGCTTGCTTCAATCCATAGATTGACCGCCGCAATTTACATACCTTTCGGGCATCCTCGAAATGTCAAAGCCTTCAGGTTGTGTCATGTACACATCCTCAAGAAGCTTTCCATTAAGGAAGGCAGTTTTGACATCCATCCGCCATATCTCATAATCATGGTATGCAGCGATAGCAAGTAAGATCCGGACGGATTTAAGCATCGCAACAGTGAAAAGGTCTCATCATAGTCGACACCATGAATTTGCTTGAAACCCTTAGCGACCAATCGCGCCTTAAAGGTGTGTACCTTACCATCCATGTCAGTTTTCTTTTTGAAAACCCACTTGCACCCTATAGGTTTTACCCCTTCGGTGGCTCTACCAAGGTCCATACCTGGTTGGTGTACATGGAATCCATCTCGATTTCATGGCCTCAAGCCACTTCTCGATTCTCGGGCCGCAATGGCCTCCCGGTAGGTCACAGGCTCATCTTGATCCATGAGCAATACATCACCTTGTGGAGTCATGAGAAATCCATATCTCTCAGCCGGTGACGTATCCCTGTTAGACCTACGCTGGTCTTGTGCCATCGGAGCGGGTTGTTCCTCCACAAAGATTCTCGTGAAGGTTGCTCCTGCTCCACCAATGGTAGGTCACTACTCTGTGATTCTTGAATTTCTTCAAGTTCTATCTTCCTCCCACTGGTTCCTATGGAGATAAACTCCTTTTCTAGGAATACACACCAATCCGTGCGACAAACACTTTGCCTTCGGAAGGATTATAGAAATAGTATCCCTTGGTTTCTTTGGGATACCCCACAAAGAAGCATTTATCAGATTTGGGATCAAGCTTATTAGAAACTTGACGTTTTACATATGCTTCACAACCCCAAATCTTCATAAAAAGACATGCTTTGGGTCGTCTACCAGTCCATATCTCATATGGTGTCTTTTCTACCGTTTTGGATGGAACACGGTTAAGTGTAAAAGCTTGTCAATAGAGCATATCCCCAAAAGGAGTTTGGAAGGTTTGCATGACTCATCATAGACCGAACCATGTCCAACAAGGTTCGATTTCTCCTCCTCGTAAAACACCATTCCATTGTGGTGTTCCAGGTGGAGTGAGTTGAGATAAAATCCCACACTCTCTCAGATGATCATCAAACTCTAGGCTCAAATATTCACCACCTCGATCCGATCGAAGAGCTTTAATATTTTTACCAAGTTGGTTTTGTACCTCATTTTTGAATTCCTTGAACTTTTCAAAGGATTCCGATTTATGTTTCATAAGATACACAAATCCATATCTACTGAAATCATCAAGAAATGTGATGAAGCACTGAAAACCACCTCTAGCTAATGTGTTTAGGGGTCCGCATACATCGCTATGTATAAGACCCAAAAGATCGTTGGCTCTTTCACCTTTGCCGGTGAATGGAGCTTTAGTCATCTTTCCCAATAAACAAGACTCACATATCTCATATGATTCATAATCAAATGAGTCCAAGAGTCCATCTTTATGGAGCTTCAAATGCGCTTCTCATTTATATGGCCTAAACGACAATGCCAAAGATAAGACGGGTTCAACTCATTTGGTTTGATCCTCTTAGTATTTACGTTATAGATGGGCATTTCAAGATCAAGGACATAAAGTCCATTACTCATGTGTGCACTAGCATAGAAAATATCATCCAAATAAATAGAACAACTTTTGTTCTTTATTATAAAAGAAAAACCAATCTTGTCCAAACAAGAAATGGAAATGATATTCCTGCTAATTGCAGGCACAAAATAACAGCTTCTCTAATGAATAGTAAGCAGCGGCAAAGTCAATACATAAGTCCCTACGGCTAAAGCAGCAACCTTTGCTCCATTTCCAACTCGTAGGTCGACTTCGCCTTTGCCAATGGTCTACCTCTGTTTAGATCCCGCACATTTGTACAAATGTGAGAACCACATCCGGTATCTAATACCCATGATGCAAGTAGATAAATTGACTTCTATAACAAACATACCGAAGTGGAAGTCTCACTTCCCTTCTTCTTCTTCTTGCTTTCTTCCGTATTTTGGGCAGTTCCTCGTGCTTGCTTTCTCTTGGTAGAGCAGCTTGAGGTGCACGATCATATCGTACGCCTCCATGGTCTCATGTTGCTTTTGCAGCTCATAGGTCATGGCAGCAAGCATAAGACAGCCCACGTATAAGGCGTCATCCCCGATGCTTCTTATAAGCATCCCTGTCAGCCCTAGGAGCACTTGAAGCCGGTGGCTTCTCAGGATAGGCTCCTCAAGAACATACAGCTTTTTCTCATGTTTGAGGACAATCCTCAAGTTTTCGTACCAGTCCCAGAAAATTCGCTCCGGATAGTTTGTCCTTCTCAAGGACGGATCGCAATGACAAAGTTACTTGATGTGTTTGATGCCATGGTAATTCTACAGAGATAAATATGCAAAGTATAAGTATCATGCCATGAAGTTATTAAATAAGGTCTTTAATTAAATACGCCTCCCACTATTTTACTCAAAACAATGACCCTCATCATTGATTCGGAAAATCCCGTTGGAAGATTTTCTAGTGGGCCAAGATCCATATTTCACCTAGCTTTAAGTCGACTTTGGCCGATCACCCAAAATTCGGTTATTTAGGTAGGAAACACTTTCCGATTGCATCTCATGCAACTCTTGGATAGTTGGGTGAATAACTCTTATTCTAATCCATCACATGGACTAAAGCCCAACTTATGAGCCTCTAAGCCTTTCAATCCTATTGAAGTTGGCTTAGTTAAGTCGACCCAATGGATAGCAAGTTGAACATTACATTTGTCCCATCGCGCCTTACTATTATAGATAAAGGTACCCCGCTTTGGCGGACCCACACTTAATCGATAGTAGTCTTGACGAGTGCCATGCATAGGCCTTTAAATGTGACTTAATATTTCCTTTTGAGGGATTTGATTAAAACTTGATCTCATCATTTGTTAAACTCTTTAACTTACTATTTTCATACATGCATCTCATACATATATTAGTTAAACATCTTTTAACATACTATATACATACATGCATCTCATACATATATAAGGTAAATAAATGTGATATGGTTATGGCCCCTAACGCATTGATTCTCCCAAGCCAATGAGAGAATCTAAACTAAAACCTAGGAGCGTCCAAGCTTCTCCAAGCAAGATCTCCCACGTGATAGCGTCTTCTTGTCTCCATCATTACATTACATAAACAGAAACCTCATTTTACATATGAGGGGAGTGAGATGAGAAAAGAAGATACATATGGAATATAAGAGAAAGGCACGGCACGCAGGCCGTATTTCAAAATATAAACCAAAAGGTAAAAGGACTAAGGCCATAACCATTCACCATACATCACCAAATAAATAGTAACAACCAATAATAACACATAATCATTATTATTATTAATTTCATAAATTAGAGATTTCAAAATCTGAATTTTGAAAACATAACATATATATATAATAAATCACATTTATTATAATAGATGTTACTATAAATCATATTTATTGCAATTGTTGTTACCACAAATCACATTTATTATAAATCATATTTATTGTAAATGACATAAATCACATTTATTGCAATTGTTGTTACCACAAATCACATTTATTGTAATTGACATAAATCACATTTATTCAATTAACATAAATCACATTTATTGTAACAAATCACATTTATTGTAATTGATATAAATCACATTTCAAAATCTGAATTTTGAAAACGTAACATATATATAATAAATCACATTTATTATAATTGATGTTACTATAAATCACATTTATTGTGATTGATATAAATCACATTTCAAAATCTGAATTTTGAAACCGTAACATATATATAATAAATCACATTTATTATAATTGATGTTACTATAAATCACATTTATTGTGATTGATATAATTATTAAATGGTGACATAAAATTTCAAAATTTGAATTTCGAAATTTCACACTACGCAGAGGTAGCACGGGGTCCCGCTGGAAATTCTGAAATTCCGAAGTGTGCCTCACTTCCTTGGTGGCTAGGGCGTCAACCTTTCAACCCTAAAACCGCAAGGCCCGTGAACACTTCACGTTGCAAGGAACGACGGCTACGGTTTCAACACTTGGAACCTCAGCCGCAACAACATGAACTTTTCATGTCTGAAACCCCTTAACGCCGCCAACACAGAACTGAAAACAATCATGTTTAACATCAACATTTGATGCCATCGCAGAACATAATAAGGATTCAGAACCAATGTACATATCGCATATATACACAAACATGCAATAGACATATATATCATATACATACGAAAATCACATAAACAAGGTTTCGCAAAACCAGATGCAAACGATTTTCAAAAACAATTTTCAGAAAACGATTCACATTACAAACATGTTATCATACATAACAGATAAACCACGTAATAGAATCATGGTTTCGCAAGCGTCTCTGATACCACTGTTGGGAATTTACGTATAAAACAAAAGAAACGCAGCGGAAAAATTCCCATTGAAGGATCCTTGCGAATGGTCATGATTCATGATTCGAAAGTTTACCTCTTGAAGCGATGGCTGTTTGTTGAAATTCGTCTATCACGAACACCGCACGAACGGTGTCTCTAGAGGTATCCACACGAGCGGATTCCGTGAGCGTCCAACGTCACGAACCGAAGCGTCTTTGTCTCACAGTGCTAGCTTCAAAACCGAGACTTTGTTGTTCACACTTACTCTCTTTTGTGCGGCTAGGTTATCAACCGTGTGGGCACAACAACTTAAGTGGTCTACTTATAGTATCACCTCCTTAAGTGAGTTAGTGAGCAACATTTGACCTAAGCCCATCTACTATGCGCTAGGCCCAATAGGAAAGTCCAACTTTCTTTTAATGCTTCTTTTAATCCGCTCTTTTGTGTGTGACCCTATAGGTTCCCAATACGTTAGCAGTAATATTAAATCCCATTTAATATTACAAACAAAGGAGCGGTATCTAGCAATACATCATTGCTACCTAAGTAGTGAGAAAGTCGATGATTTGACGAAACCTTTCGTGACAAATATTCATGTGCATTGTTATCCCTTTGTCCATATATCTATATTGAACACAAGGCATAGAATGTGTCACCCTTGTATGGTTCAATATCATGTTCCCCGATACCCGAGTAGACTTAACAACAAATGAGGTCAATATCTCATATTGACTCATTTCAAAGACGGCCATGCATTTCTGAGTCTCACTCTATCGGGGGCCCACAGATATTACTCCTGTTATGTAGGAGGGACAAATTCCATCTAGGTCACTCACATCCCTCCGCATGGCTCGTGGTATGCCCAATGATCGTCTTTATAATCATCCTATTACAGATGACGTTTGACGATATTAAAGCACACGACTCCTCATGTAGGGATCGTAGTGATTTCAGGTCGAAGGATTACATACACCATTGTCACTATGAGAACTACTTATGACACTCACATAACGCTCCATGTAGTGTTCTCATGGTGGGTCAATCCAAAGACATCATTACCTTAATGCGTACCTATGTGGCAACTCGATATCTCATATCTATGACCCGTGAGATGTGGTCATCGATCCGCACACATAATAGTCTCAATTGTATTATTATTGTCCTTATTAATAAAATACTTGACTACGGATATTTAAGAATAGGATTTCATTGTTCAATAGTGTCTCACGATCAAGTCATATACTTGATATTCTATTGAACATAAATTTCTATTCTAAGGACTTTATTATGTTTAAACAAGTAACACAATAAACTGGAATGCCTCATATCAATATATATATATATGAAATAGCAAGATACAAATGTAAGTCCAAAAGAAAACATTGGCCCCTGGGGGCCCCACCCACGGAGGGGGGGGGGGAAGGGGGGGGCCCCCCCCCCACCCAGTTGGGAACTTAGATGGGGGGGGGGGTGGGGGGGGGGTGGGTTGGTGGGCAGAAAAAATAATAAAAAATTATTTTTTTTTTTTTTTTTTTTTTTTTTTTTATTAAAATACAAAAAAAAAAAAAGAAGGGGGGGGGGGGAATGGGGGGTATGAGAGAATAATAAACTCACCATTAGAGGCTGAGTTAAGGAGGGAATTTAGTGAGTCATTTAGTGACATGATTAGGCTAATTATTGTAATTATTGGGGGGTTATGATCTCTCTTTGGAAGCCAAAAAGTTGGCAGCCTAATACTCTATTTGTACACTCCATTTTCATGTTGAATAATAACTTGGATGTTGAATTTGGATTAAATCCATTTGTGAGGGAATTGTCTCTCTTTGGTTCTTGGTTGAGCCATCTTGTTCTTATCAAGAATCCACGATTCTTGTGGCGAACCTCACTTGGCTTATCAAACTCTCTAGTTTGTGGCGCCATCACCATCTCTATTCTCCATCCATTTGTTTCTTTTCTCCCCTTTATTTTAATCTCAAAAATTGTTCCGCAAATTAATTGTTAAAATTCAACCAAAAAGATCATCAAAGGCAATCTCACCATTTGGTTGTCGTCACATGGCATACATGATAGATCCAATTGCGGATGCATATGGAATCTTACTCATGCGATCCCTTTCTTCTTGAGTGGAAGGGGATTGTGCCTTTGATAGGCATATACCATGTGACATAGGCAAGAGTCCTTTCTTGGATTCATGCATGTTAAAGCGTCTCAACACTTTGTCTATGTATGTACTCTGACTTAGGCCAAGCAATTTCAGCGATCTATCCCTATAGATCCTGATTCCCAATACATAGGTAGCTTCACCCAAATCTTTCATAGAGAAGCAATTCCCTAACCATGTCTTTACATTTTGTAGTGTAGGGATGTCATTTCCAATGAGTAATATGTCATCTACATATAACACCAGAAAAACAACAATGCTCCCACTAACCTTCTTGTAGACACAAGGTTCATCTTCATTTTTGATGAATCTGTACTGTCTTACAGCATCATCAAAACGAAGGTTCCAACTTCTGGAAGCTTGCTTCAATCCATAGATTGACCGCTGCAATTTACATACCTTTCCGGCATCCTCTGAAATGTCAAAGCCTTCAGGTTGTGTCATGTACACATCCTCAAGAAGCTTTCCATTAAGGAAAGCAGTTTTGACATCCATCCGCCATATCTCATAATCATGGTACGCAGCAATAGCAAGTAAGATCCGGACGGATTTAAGCATCGCAACAGGTGAAAAGGTCTCATCATAGTCGACACCATGAATTTGCTTGAAACCCTTAGCCACCAATCACGCCTTAAAGGTATGTACTTTACCATCCATGTCAGTTTTCTTTTTGAAAACCCACTTGCACCCTATGGGTTTTACCCCTTCAGGTGGCTCTACCAAGGTCCATACCTGGTTGGTGTACATGGAATCCATCTCAGATTTCATGGCCTCAAGCCACTTCTCAGATTCTGGGCCAGTGATGGCCTCCTGGTAAGTCACAGGCTCATCTTGATCCATGAGCAATACATCACCTTGTGGAATCATGAGAAATCCATATCTCTCAGGCTGGTGACGTATCCTGTTAGACCTACGCTGGTCTTGTGCTACTGGAGCAGGTTGTTCCTCCACAGCATTTTGTGAAGGTCGCTCCTGTTCTACCAATGGTAGGTCACTACTCTGTGATTCTTGAATTTCTTCAAGTTCTATCTTCCTCCCACTGGTTCCTATGGAGATAAACTCCTTTTCTAGGAATACCCCAGTCCGTGTGACAAACACTTTGCCTTCAGAAGGATTATAGAAATAGTATCCCTTGGTTTCTTTGGGATACCCCACAAAGAAGCATTTATCTGATTTGGGATCAAGCTTATTAGAAACTTGACGTTTTACATATGCTTCACAACCCCAAATCTTCATAAAAGACATGCTGGGTCGTCTACCAGTCTATATCTCATATGGTGTCTTTTCTACCGTTTTGGATGGAACACGGTTAAGTGTAAAAGCTGCTGTTAATAGAGCATGTCCCCAGAAAGAGTTTGGAAGGTTTGCATGACTCATCATAGACCGAACCATGTCCAACAAGGTTCGATTTCTCCTCTCAGAAACACCATTCCATTGTGGTGTTCCAGGTGGAGTGAGTTGAGATAAAATTCCACACTCTCTCAGATGATCATCAAACTCTAGGCTCAAATATTCACCACCTCGATCTGATCGAAGAGTTTTAATATTTTTACCAAGTTGGTTTTGTACCTCATTTTTGAATTCCTTGAACTTTTCAAAGGATTTCGATTTATGTTTCATAAGATATACAAATCCATATCTACTGAAATCATCAGTAAATGTGATGAAGTACTGAAAACCACCTCTAGCTAGTGTTTAGGGGTCCGCATACATCGCTATGTATAAGACCCAAAAGGTCGTTAGCTCTTTCACCTTTTCCGGTGAATGGAGCTTTAGTCAACTTTCCCAATAAACAAGACTCACATATCTCATATGATTCATAATCAAATGAGTCCAAGAGTCCATCTTTGTGGAGCTTCGAAATGCGCTTCTCATTTATATGGCCTAAACGACAACGCCAAAGATAAGACGGGTTCAACTCATTTGGTTTGAACCTCTTAGTATTTATGTTATAGATGGGCATTTCGAGATCAAGGACATAAAGCCCATTACTCATGTGTGCACTAGCATAGAAAATATCATCCAAATAAATAGAACAACTTTTGTTCTTTATTATAAAAGAAAAACCAATCTTGTCCAAACAAGAAACGGAAATGATATTCCTGCTAATTATAGGCACAAAATAACAGTTCTCTAACTGAATAGTAAGCCCAGTGGGCAAAGTCAATACATAAGTCCCTACCGCTAAAGCAGCAACCTTTGCTCCATTTCCAACTCGTAGGTCGACTTCGCCTTTTGCCAATGGTCTACTCCTGTTTAGATCCTGCACATTTGTACAAATGTGAGAACCATATCCAGTATCTAATACCCATGACGCAGAAGTAGATAAATTGACTTCTATAACAAACACACCTGAAGTGGAAGTTTCACTTCCCTTCTTCTTCTTGATTTCTTCCAGGTATTTTGGACAGTTCCTCTTCCAATGTCCGGTCCGACCACAATGGAAGCAATTGACTTCCTTAGCCACACCACCCACAGGCTTCAAGCCAGAAGTACTGGGCTTGAACTTGTTGATGGCCTTGCCCTTGCCCTTTCGTTTGTACTTGGGCTTCTTGGGCTGCTTCTTGCTATTTCCAGCCTGGACCATCAAAATGGCCTTCCCCTTTCCTTTGTTAATATTTTGTTCAGCAGTTCTTAACATGCTCAACAATTCTGGCAAAGGTTTGTCAAGATCATTCATATTATAGTTCATGACAAACTGACTATAGCTCTCAGGCAACGATTGCAGAACTAAGTCGGTGGCCAACTCTTGGCGTAAAGGAAATCCCAGTCTCTCGAGTTTCTCAATGTACCCGATCATCTGGAGTACATGAGGACTCACAGGGCTTCCTTCTGCCAATTTACACTGGAAAAGGGCTCTGGAAACTTCGAACCGCTCATGCCTTGCTTGCTCTTGGTAGAGCAGCTTGAGGTGCACGATCATATCATACGCCTCCATGGTCTCATGTTGCTTTTGCAGCTCAGAGGTCATGGTAGCAAGCATAAGACAACCGACTTCTAAGGCGTCATCTTGATGCTTCTTATAAGCATCCTTGTCAGCCCTAGGAGCATTTGAAGCCGATGGCTCAGGAATAGGCTCCTCAAGAACATACAGCCTTTTATCATGTTTGAGGACAATCCTCAAGTTTCTGTACCAGTCCAGAAAATTTGTTCCGGATAGTTTATCCTTCTCAAGGACGGATCGCAATGACAGGTTACTTGATGTGTTTGATGCCATGGTAATCTACAGAAATAAATATGCAAAATATAAGTATCATGCCATGAAGTTATTTAATAAGGTCTTTAATTAAATACGTCTCCCACTATTTTACTCAAAACAGTGACCCTCATCATTGATTCGGAAACTCCCGTTGGAAGATTTTCTAGTGGGCCAAGATCCATATTTCACCTAGCTTTAAGTCAGCTTTGGCTGATCACTCAAAATTCGGTTATATAGGTAGGAAAAACTTTCCGATTGCATCTCATGCAACTCTTGGACAGTTGGGTGAATAACTCTTATTCTAATCCATCACATGGACTAAAGCCCAACTTTTAAGCCTCTAAGCCTTTCAATCCTATTGAAGTTGGCTTAGTTAAGTCAGACCCAATGGATAGCAGTTGAACATTACATTTGTCCCATCGCGTCTTACTAGTATAGATAAAGGTACACCGCTTTGGCGGACCCACACTTAATCGATCATAGTCTTGACGAGTGTCATGCATTGGAAGGCCTTTAAATGTGACTTAATATTTACTTTTGAGGGATTTGATTAAAATTTGATCTCATCATTTGTTAAACTCTTTAACTTACTATTTATATACATGCATCTCATACATATATTAGTTAAACCCCTTTTAACATACTATATACATACATGCATCTCATACATATATAAAGCAAATAAATGTGATATGGTTATGGCCCCCTAACGCATTGATTCTCCCAAGCCAATGAGAGAATCTAAACTGAAACCTAGGAGCGTCCAAGCTTCTCCAAGCATGATCTCCCACGGGATAACGTCTTATTGTCTCCATCATTACATTACATAAACAGAAACCTCATTTTACATGTGAGGGGAGTGAGATGAGAAAAGAATATACATATGGAATATAAGAGAAAGGCACGGTACACAGGCCGTATTTCAAAATAAACCAAAAGACTAAGGCCATAACCATCCACCATGCATCACAACGCAAATAATAACAAACAATAATAATACCTCTTTTATTATTATTAATATTATTATTAAGTGATACAAAAGATTTCAAAAATTTGAATTTCGAAATAACACACTACGCAGAGGTAGCACGGGGGCCCCGGAGGAAAAATTTCTCTCCGAAGTGTGCCTCGCTTCCTTGGCGGCTTGGGCTTCAACCTCTCAACCCTAAAACCGCAAGGCCCGTGAACACTTCACGTTGCAAGGAACGGCGGCTAGGGTTTCAACCCTTGGAACCTCAGTGGCAAGAACATGAACTCTTCATGTCTGAAACCCCTTAACGCCGCCAACAGAGAACTGAAACCGATAATGTTTAACATCAACACTTGACGCCATCACAGAACATAATAAGGATTCCAGAACCAATGTATATATCGCATATATACATAAACATGCAATAGACGCATATATCATATACATACGAAAATTACAGAAACAAGGTTTCGCAAAACGGATGCATACATAACAGGTAAACCACGTAACATAATCATGGTTTCGCAAGCGGCTCTGATACCACTGTTGGGAATTTGCGTATAAAACAAAAAGAAACGCAGCGGAAAAATTCCCATCGAAGGATCCTTGCGAATGGTCATGATTCATGATTAGAAGGTTTACCTCTTGAAGCGATGGCTGTTGATAAGAATTCGTCTATCACGAACACCGCACGAATGATGTCTCTAAAGGTATCCACACGAGCAGATTCCGTGAACGTCCAACGTCACGAACCCGAAGCGTCTCTGTCTCACAGTGCTAGCTTCGAAAACTGAGAACTACTGCTCACTATCACTCTCTATGTGAGGCTAGGGTAAAACAAAACCGTGTAGGCACAATAGCTTAAGTAGTCTACTTATAGCAGCACCTCCTTAAGTGAGTTAGTGAGCAGCGTTTGACCTAAACCCCATGTACTATGCGCTAGGCCCAATAGAAAAGTCCAACTCTCCTTTTAATGCTTATTTTAATCCGCTCTTAGGTGTGTGACCCTATAGGTTCCCAAAACGTTAGTAGTAATATTAAATCCCATTTAATATTACAAACAGTGAGCGGTATCTAGCAATACATCACTGCTACCTAAGTAGTGCGAAAGTCAGTGATTTGACGAAACCTTTCTGTGACAAATATTCATGTGCATTATTATCCCTTTGTCCATATATCTATATTGAACACAAGACATGGAATGTGTCACCCTTGTATGGTTCAATATCATGTTCCCTGATACCCGAGTAGACTTAACAACAAATGAGGTCAATATCTCATATTGACTCATTTCAGCACGGCCATGCATTTTCTGGTCTCACTCTATCGGGGACCCCTGAGATATTACTCCTGTTATGTAGGAGGGACAAATTCCATCTAGGTCATTCACATCCCTCTGCATGGCTCGTGGTATGCCCAATGTCCGTCTTTATAATCATCCTATTACAGATGACGTTTGACGATATTAAAGCACACGACTCCTCATGTAGGGATCGTAGCGATTTCAGGTCGAAGGATTGCATACACCATTGTCACTATGAGAACTACTTATGACACTCACACAACGCTCCATGTAGTGTTCTCATGGTGGGTCAATCCAATACATCATTACTCTAATGTGTACCTAGGTGGCGACTCGATATCTCATATCCATGACCCGTGAGATATGGTCAACAGTCTGCACACATAATAGTCTCAATGTATTATTATTGTCCTTATTAATAAAATACTTGACTACGGATATTTAAGAATAGGATTTCATTGTTCAATAGTGACTCACGATCAAGTCATATACTTGATATTCTATTAAACTGAAATTTCTATTCTAAGGACTTTATTATGTTTAAACAAGTAACACAATAAACTGGAAGGCCTCATATCATATATATATATAATAGCAAGATAC
>JAUPTC010001226.1:0-27039 GCA_030762895.1 Sophora flavescens
ATCAAAAAGAGGACTTTTTGGACTTGTAACCCATTTCGCATCTTTTAACTTGGCTCCGGGACGCGTCTCTTCTCTCTTCTTAATTCTTAGTCTTAGGATGATTTCCCACGAAATGCATATTGTTAGCCATTTTATTACGAGGAACCTAATCCTCTTGTCTATTGATCGGCGAAGCCACCTATGGCGGTATAGTATTCGGTGTGATGTAACTCTCTCTCTCTCTCTTAATTCAATTATTTGCTTTCCAATTTGATTTCATTGTCTTTGTTACAGGCGTTTGCGACCAACTAGTTAAACATGTACGAATGTAGAAAGTATTCGCCGTGAACTTGAATCGGGAACATCGACGAGCGTTGCAAAACGGTATATCAGGAGATCATGCAACTCTTATTGAACATGACATTTTTAGAATTCAGATTGTGGGTTATAGACCTAGTAAGTAATTAACTCAAATCAATGAATACGTCCCATTGAGCACTAATAGTCGATATAGGAGGAATTTAGTGGGTCCCGTCAGACATTAAAATTGAACCTAGGGGGAGGAGATCAATATCACTGGTACTTTTGTATGATCGGGGTAGGGGATTCGAAACCTTAGATGCTTTTAATCTGTGATTTCATCACCATATCTTTGATTGATTCAGATTTACATTCTAGTTCTGATCCTAGTTTCTTTCCAAACCATTTTCTACTTAACCAACTTATCTGATTACAAATTAGTCGAATTGGTAACCCATAATCCTTGTGTTCACCCCAGAGACTCTTTACCAGCACGTCATTTCATTGATCAATTCTTGCACACTGCTTGAGACAACAAGTTTTCTTCAAAGCTTGCCGGGATCGCACGACCAATTTTCCTAATTTTAGGGAAATTCGCCACTTTGGTTAAGCTGACTTCTTTAGCTTTTATTTTCTTTTATTTTAATCGGGCGTATTATTTTCTCCTCGGCTTTCGATTCCACTGGTTGGGCTGCTTTTGTATGCAGGTACTTTTCCTACAAGAGGACTTAGCAATTTGATTCCGAGATCACCAGACCGGCGCTATAATTAAGGAAAGAAGCAGAACCAAAAGAATTGAAGGAATTAAAATAAGAGGGTATATTAATAGTAACCTCCTCCTCCTCCTCCTCGGGCATATAAGCCTCTCTTCGAAAGTAATGCATCTACCAAACTTGGAGGATTGTGCTTCTTCTATTGTGAGGCAACTTGAATATACCTCCTTAGGTAGGGAAGCGGTGTGTCACAGCGATCCAGTGGTAGAATCAATTTGTCTACAAGGTAAGCATGACGCAGGACAAATCACCCTCAAGCCTTGGCTTTTGTGACTTACGTATGTTAGCGAGGAGTCTCACGGGGATGAGTTTCGCTTTACGACTTACCCTCTCTCTCTTGTGTGGATGTCGCTCGCGATATGGGGTTGACAACGGATGTGATAGGAACAACATCGTAACTTGGGAGAAATGGCACGGTTCCCCTAACCAAATACTATCCTCCCCAGGTAAGGCGCTAATACAAGAATAAGAAATACATCATTCACAGGTAAACGGAGGATGAAACCTAATGAAGCGTGGGAGAGGGACAATGGTTTACTGAGAAGATGTCCCCTCATGCTTCTTTGACCGCTTCCAAGGTGCAAGACTTCTTTAATGCGGTTTAGGAGACGTATCGTATGAGCTTCAGGATGCGCACAAGTTTCTTTATATTTATCGGTCAGGATGGAGAGCCTAAGTTAGAAAGATGTCATATAATGATTACAACAGTGGCAGGAAACCTCGAGTGGAGCCGGGTTACGAGACAATTGAAGCCATTTTTAAGCAAAAAAGGATTGTTGAAGATGCAGAATCTGCGAGACATCGGGAACAAAAAAGTTATTAATGTGATACTACGAGGATGCTCCTCAGGTTGTGACAACTGCACTGGGGATCATGACCCCGATTTGCCCATGAACTTCTCTCGAACATGTGGATTCATGCCACAACTTCTATGACAAGTGCCCCAGAACAATTTCCCGGAGAAGCAAGAGCGTAATGACTACAATCGTAATCGAGTAAGGCTACGAGGGAGCAGACCATCCGTGTTTCACATGTGAGTAATGCCAGTGGTGGTCTAGCCGAGGCAGACAACCTCACCAGTCAGAGCGCACATGTGATTCAGCAGCGCCCTTATTTCGTAGTACTCAAGGGACTAACAGGCAAACAAACGTGATGATGGAAGACAACTGGTGGGGAGTCAAGCTTTTGAAGATGAGTGAAGGAGTGGAGAAATTGTCATTAACGCGAATACGCCATTGAGACAAGTGGCGACTCATACGAGTTCAACAATTCAGAATCTTGAGACACAAATAGCCACAGCTCATGAAGCAAATGAATGACATCTTCCAGGCACTCTCCCAGGTGACGAGAACAACCCTAAGAGCCAGTGCAATGCGTGACCACTAAGAAGCGTGAGAGTGCTCGGAATCACTAGGGGCACCTAGTTCTCCCGGGAAGTTTGAGGTCTGAACCATCCACATGTTGAGGAAGAACAACACGAGAAAGAAGAGGAGTTAGAAAGAGGTAAGGCACAGGAGCAGGGAGGAGGTTAAAGCTTGTAGATGAAGAGTTAGTAGAAAAGTGGGTAGCCCGAGGACCTCCGTCCTACATGAAGGTACCATATCCGGAAAGATTGAAGAAGCCTGACCGGATAAGCAATTCACAGATTCCCTGATGTCTTCCCAGCTCAAATTAACATCCCATTTGCGGAAGCCGGGAACAAATGCCATCGTATGCACAGTTTATGAAGGAGCTTCTCACCAAGAAGCGGAGAATTGTAGATGAGGAGACGATTGCTTTGACAGAGGAGTGTAGTGCCATTCTTGAGAAAACTCCCTCCAAAGTTGAAGGATCCGGTTCCTTTTAAATCCAGTGTACTATGGGGGAGATGAATATAGGAAGGCGTTATGTGATCTAAGAGCAAGCATCAACTTGATGCCTCTCTCCAGATGAAGAAGTTGGGAATTAAGGAAGCCAAGGATACACGGATGTCACTCCATCTGGGCGATCGCTCCATCAAATAACCCAATGGGGTTGTCGAAGACTTTCCTAGTGAAGTGGACAAATTCATATTTTAGCGATTTTGTGGTGCTTGATATGGATGAAAACGCCGAGATCCCTCTCATATTAGGGAGGCCTTTCGCCACGGGCGTGCTTTGATTGATGTGCAACAAAGGGGCTCACCTAGCGTGCAAGATGAGAATGTAGTCTTCAATGTCTTTGAAGCAATGAAGCACCTTTGTGGAGAGGTCGGAGTGCCGGGTGGATTTTGTGGATGGTATTGTCAAAGGAAGAGACTATTTGGAAGGGAGCCCATGGTTTTACACCTTGCCAGTATTTGGTAAAATCACATGGTATGATAAGTGAGGAAAAGACCCCTTGGGGATGAGGACTATCTTGAATGTTTGAAACAGGATGGAAAGCCTTACCAAGTCTCCGAGGATGAATACAAAGGAGAGCTCAACAAGGAAGGCAATGAGGAAGATGGAAAGACACAGGGCAAGCAACTCCCCAAATCACTTGGTATGCATTCTTGGGGGAGGAGGGACAACATCAGGTGATCATTAGCAATGCCTTGGAAAGGGATGAAGAGGAGAAGTTGTTGAGAGTTCTTAGGGAACACAAATCCCGGTTGGGTAGAAGATTTGGACCTAAAGGTATAAGCCCTTCCCTATGCATGCATAAAATCTTGATGGAGGATGGTTATAAGCCGGTGGTTCAACCAGAGAGGCGACTAAACCCATCATGAAAGAAGGTGTATGCGTGAAAGTGATTCAGTCTTTTAGATCACGGAATCATCTACCCAAATCTCGGATAGCAATCTAGGTAATCGATTCATGTGGACCAAAGAAGGGTGGAACAATGCGGGTGGTCAATGAAAACAATGAATTGATCTGAACAAGAACCATCAGGGGTGGAGAGTGAGCATTGACTGCAGAAGATTAAATGAAGCAACGAAGAAGGATCACTTCCCTCTCCCCTTCATAGATCAAATGCTTGAGAGGTTAGCTGGGATGAGTACTGTGTTTCTTGGATGGTTACTCCGGCTATAACCAGATTGTGGTGGATCCTCAAGACCAGAGATGACGGCTTTACTTGTCCGTATGGGGTCTTTGCCTACGAGGGGGATGCCGCTGGATTGTGCAACCGCCCCGCTACTTTCCAAGGTTCATGCTCTCTATTTTCTCGGACATGGTGGAGAGATGCATTGAGGTGTTCATGGATGACTTCTCGGTCTTTGGGACCTCTATGACAACTGTTTGAAGAACTTGACCTTGGTGCTTGAAAAGGTGCCAAGACTAACCTTGTGCTCATTGGGAGAAATGCCACTTCATGGTCGGGGAAGGTATAGTCTTAGGGCACAAAGTCTCCCAACCTGGGATTGAGGTTGATAGGACGAAGATGGAGTTGATTGTGCCCCCACCAAACCAATGTGAAGGGGGTGAGGAGCTTTGGGAGCATCTGGGATTCTCCAGGAGATTCATCAAAGACTTCTCCAAAATCGCAAGAAGCTTTGCGACCTTCAGAAGGATGTATCCTTTGATTTTAATGATTCTTGTTTAAATGCCTCAGTTTTGAAAAAATATGTTGTCACCGCACCCCATAATCACTGCACCCCTAATTGGAATTTGCCATTTGAAATCATGTGTGATGCTAGTGATTATGCGGTGGGAGAATGTTTTAGGCGGAGGGTGGAAAAAAATTAGCCATGTATTTATTATGCAAGTAAGTTTTGAATGAGGCACAAGCTAATTATTCCACCAGAAAAGAACCACTTGCTGTGGTGTTTGCTTTGGATAAGTTTAGATCCTACATCGTGGGGTCTAAGATTGTGGTTTTCCCGATCGTCAACTACAAAAACACTTGATGACAAAACAAGAGGCCAAACCTAGATTAATTCGGTGGATTCTTCTTTGCAGAGAATTTGATCTCGAGATTAAGGACGGGGAGAGGATCTAACGATGGGGTGGCGGACCAACATATCTAGGTTGGTCAATCCAAGCGGGAGGAATTGTTAGACATCAAGGAAGTTTCTGATGAAAATGTGTTTGCACTTATTGAAAATTCCCACTCCTTGGTTTAGCGGATATGGCCCAACTTAAGTCTTCAAATGTGGTTCGCAGGTTGGACTAATCAACCGAGAGAAAGAAGTTCTCCTCCGGATGCAAAATATTATGTGGTGGGGAGGACCCCTATCTCTTTAAGCAAAGGTGCTCGGATGGGATCCTCGGGGAGGTGCATTCCCAGACCATCGGAAACGTGTTGGGGCATTGTCATAGCTTGGATTACGGTGGGCATTAGGGAAAGAGGCTGCAGAAAAGATCCTTCAAAGTGGTTTCTTTTTGTAGCTCTTCAAGGATGCCTACACCTTTGTTGAAAAGCGTGATCGTTGCCAAAGGGTTGGCAATATTTCTAGCGGCATGAACTCCCCTTGAATTGCATGCTCCGGTAGGGGAAGCTCTTTCGATATTTGGGGATAGATTTCATGGGACCATTCCCACCCTCTTTCTCTTACCATACATTTTGGTGGTATGGACTACGATGTCGTAGGTGGAGGTAATCCCAAACAACCAGGATGATGCGGGTAGTCATGGATTTCTTGAGCGCAATATCTTCTCTAGTTTGGGTTCGAAGAGTTGTTGATCGTTGATTGGGATCCACTTTCAGAACAATCAAAGATAAGCTTCTCGAGAAGTATGGGGTAATTGAACAGAATCTACTCCACATTATCCCCAAACAAATGGGCAAGCAGAGGTATCCAAGTGAGTTGAGCGCATTCTCGAGAAAGCATCAACTCCTCACGGAAGGACTGGTCAAGGAAATTGGATGATGCTCTATGGGCTTATAGGACCGATTGAAGACTCAATTGGAAGGTCTCCCTACAATTTGGTGTTCGGAGGCATGCCACCTACCTGGAGTTGGAGGAGAAATCTTATTGGGCAATAAGGGAGCTCAACTTTGACTTGACAAAGGCGGAGAGAAGGGGTTGTTGGACTTGAATGAGTTGTCCGGAGATCCGCATGCAAGCTATGAGAACGCGAGAATCTAAGAGGAGAACGAAAGCATGGCATGACAAGCACATCTTGCCTAGGAGGTTCGAGCGGGTAATTGGTGTTGTGTAATCCAAGGTTGAGGCTCTTTCCCGGGAAGGCTGAAATCAGATGGTGGACCATACAAGATCCTAAAGTCTTCCCTAATGGGGCAGTGGAATTAGAAGGGCTCTAGCAACTTCAAGGTGAGCGAGCACAGGAGTTAAGATTATCATCAGAGTCAATCTTAACTGGAAAGCAAGTGTTTCTTGGATTAACCCCAAGGGGTGACTTGGGTCGAGGCTCAGGACGTTAAACAGCGCTACTTGGGAGGCAACCCAGGCTAGGTATCCCTCTCCTAACTTTTGTTTTGTTTTTGATTTTGTTTTGTTTTTTGTTTGTCGCTCTTGAATAATTTGAGAAGATCAAGAGTTTTTGTATGAAATGTGGTTTGGCAAGCTTGTTGGATTTTAATTATATTGACCATTGATGATTTCCCCCTAGGTTCTAAGTTATAGAAAAGTTGATCCCCAAAATTGGAAAATTGAACTTGGGAGATTTATTATGATTGCTTGATTTATGATAAGTTTGGGGTGAGGGGGATGCACACACTGAGAATCGTATCTCAGTCAAACAACCAAAATGTCCAGGTGAAGATTTGAGCCTCCAACCTTGTTTTTTTTGAATGTGTGAATGAAGTTGCACTTTCCCGAATTTTGCTTGAATCTCTATATGGTTTGCATGTTTATATGTTGCATCAAATGATTTAGGCAATTTTCTTTGAATTAACTACTTGGCCATAAATTGAACCAACCTTGATGAATGATCCCTAGTTAGCCACATTGAGCCTTGAAGCCTATTGTTCTTGATGACCTTACATTACAAGCCATTAACTCAGAAAACCATGATTTTCCCCTATCCTAGGATTTAGGAGAGTATGGAATTTTAGCTTTGTGAGTGTTGTTGTGGAACTAAGTTTGGGGTGGCTACAAGTTCATGAATCATAGTTGAAAAAAGAAAAACGGGAAGTGGGGCCGAAGGCTTGAGAAAAAAAAAAGGGTGATAAAAGCATTGAAAATGTGCCAAAAGGGAAAAAGAAAAATAAATATAAAAAGGAAAAGGTGTGCTACCAACTGCAAGGAAGAGAATAATACGAGAGTGAATTCAATTGTTGTGATATTAGTTTCATGCTCTCATTGATCCAAGGACTTAGCCTCTATCCTTTGATTATCCTACCCAGCAGGCCCCATTACAGCTAGTTGAAAGACCTATTGATGTTGCATGCATGTTTTCGTGGGAACTATGTTTGAGAAGAAAATCAAATTCATGGGAAGTGCTCTTAGAATGTGAAAGTGGTGAAAAGTTGATAGCCTAGACAAACTTGAAAGCGAATGAGTGAATACTAAATGCCCTTGAGAGGAAGGCAATTGTTTGGAAATAGGTGATCTTCCTTTGTGTGTGTATCTTTGAGCCTCAACTTAGAGTAATGATGGTATGAATGATAACTTCTCAATTGTTTAAAGTAGATGAATGTGGGGGGATTAAATTGATGAAAAGGGGGGGGGGGAATAAAAGAAGAAAAACTGCTTTGTAAGTCGCATGAAATTTGTGCGAAATCGATTGAATCCCTTAAGCTTGCCAAGTCTTGAGTCGTTTTGAGTTTTAGCTTGCTGGGGACAAGCAAGGTTTAAGTTTAGGGTGTTTGATAAGCCTCCGGCTTATCTAGTTTATAACTAGTAAGACGGTGGTTTTACGGTGCTAATTATTCGAGTTCGATCTCGTTTTCGCCCCAATTTGCCTTGTTTTGTTCCTAAGTTGGACTTTGACTCGTTTTGCGTCTTTGTGTAGTTTTTAGCTTCTTTTGGATAAATTCGCTTGTGGTTGCTTGTGTGTTGTTTTAGGTCCATAAGTGAAGCTCTAAGAATTAAGAAAGCCAAGAAATAGTGGGATTGCCACTCTGGAGATTCGCCCCGCGAGAGTTTGAGCCAGGGAAGACAGAGACCATCACGGCCTGGCCGTGATTCACATCACAGGCGTGAAAAGGAAGGTTCGCGTCGCGAAGCGTCCTTCGGCGTCGCGGTGTGAACTCCCAGGAAAGCACCAGTCGAGACCATCACGGCCAGCCATGATGTATATCACGGCCCGTGACCTAAAAGCCACACAAGTCAGAGACCATCACGGCCTAAGCCGTGATGTGTATCACGCAAGTGACCCCAAATCCACCCAAGGGCGGAGCATCCGCGGCGGCGGTGATTCACATCACAGGCCGTGAAGAGGACTCGCGTCGTGAACATCCGCGTCGCGAGTTCAAATTCAGAAGTGCGCCAGAAGCGAGGCCGTTCACGGCCCGGGCGTGATGTCTATCCGGCAGTGACGCGTGGCCTCCTTATAAATAAGAGCGGTCGACAGAAAAGAGGACTTTTGGATCGAAGCGATTTGAGATCTTTGTAATCCTTATGCAGGGATGCGTCTCCTCTTCTCTTCTCTTAATTCTTAGTCTTAGGATGATTTCGATTGTACGTGCGTCGTTATTACGGACATGAGAACTAATCCTCTTGTTTAAGGGATCGATGAAGCCACCTATGGCGGCATAGTATTCATGTGATGTAATCTCTCTCTCTCTTAATTCAATTATTGTTTTCCAATTCTGATTTCATTGTGTTGGTTATATGCTTGCGTGATCAACTAGTTAAACATGTATGGTAGGAGAGGCGTTCGCGTTCAGAACTTGAGATTGGGAACATCGATCAGTGTTACAGAGTGAATAGGGAGATCGATGCAACTCTTGGGAACAGAATTAGTGGAATTCGAGATTAGGGTTAAGAGACCTAGTAAGTAATTAACTCAAATCATCGAATACGTCCTATTGAGCACGGCCGGTGGATATAGGAAGAATTTAGGGGTCCGGTTGACATTAAAAAATTGAACCTAGGGAGGAGATCAATATCACTTGGGTACTTTGCATGATTGGAGTAGGTGGATTCAAACCTTAGATGCTTTTAATTCAGATTTCATCACCATATCTTTGATTGATTGATTTGTTAATTTGAATTGTGATCTAGTTTCTTTCCAACCACTTTCTCTACTTAACCAAGCTTATCGGTTCTCGCTGAAATTAGTCGAATTGGTAACCCGATCCTTGTGTTGACCTCGGTGGACTCTTCTAGTGTTTTATTACTTGCGGCTTGACGGTACACTTGCGGTGAGACAACATGGAACCATGTCCATGGAGGTTTGGTGACATTGTTGCAAAATTCAACATTTCCGATGCTATGAAGAATCCCTTTGAAGAGCACTCTGTCTTTCAAATAGAGTTGCTCTCCGAAATTGTTGATGACACTTATGATGTGGTTGCTGATTTTCCATCTATTACGGTTTTGATGATATTTATTCATGTGATTGTACTAACCCCGACCACTTGCTTTTTTGTCTTTGAGTTGATCTTGTCTCTGGGGGTGGCGAGTGTGATTGAAGCTGTTTCTTCAGCCGAAGTTCTTGACAACACAGGTGCCCCAAACATGCCATCTATTGAAGCGGCACCAGTGATCCTCTCCACTTGTTTGTCACCACCCTTGTCGGAACAACCGGGAATGGAGTTCAAACCTCTGCTGAAAAGCTGGATTTTGAATCTTTAGCTGAAGCACTATGGCCAGGTCGAGAGGTTGAACCCCATTTTTATTGGGAAGACTTTGTTGACAAGGTTGACAAGGAGGTCATCTTTGACCCAAGAGGGAGTGAGAAGTCAGCGCACTCGGCGAGGTCACCGTGATTGTCAAGCGCTCACTCTCATGCTTATGCTGCATACCATGGGGTCGGGAGGATCATATTGCATTTTGGGCATTCCTTGGCCGCTGTATCACGGTGGTGGGATCCCGGTGGGCAAACCGTCTCCATGAGTTTTTTCTAAACCTTCTCCTTTCCCTCACCCTTATTTTATATTTATGTTTTCTTTCATTGAGGACAATGTATGTTTTTAAGTGTGGGGAGGAACCAATTGTTTGTTTTTGTTTGTTTTCCTTTTTTGTGTGCTTTGGGTAGACGTGTATTGAGTCTTGTGTCGGTGAGCTTGTTGGATTCCTAATCAAATTTTGCATAGATGGATTGCATGACACGTGTTGGTGGTGATGATGATTTCCCCTAGGTTTTGAAATTGAAAATTGATCCCCATGTGAAAAATTGAAAATTGAACTTTGAAATATTCTGTTGTGATTTCATGATTTATGATAAGTTTGGGGGGTGAAGGGATGCACACACTAGGGATTGAATCTCGGTCAAACAATTTGTGAAAAATGTCCAGTGAGGATTTGAGCCTCCAACATGTTTTTAATTGTGTGAATCACTTTCAAGTTGAACTTTCCGGATTTGCTTGAATCTCTTCATGGTTTGCATGTCTTTGTGTTTGCATCAAATGATTTAGGCAATTTTCTTTGAATTAGCTACTTGGCTTAAAGAACCATCCTAATGCATGTTCCCTAGTTAACCACATTGAGCCTAATAAGCCTATTGTTTCTTGATGACCTCGTGTTATAAGCCAAAAATCTGGAAAAACCATGTTAACCAGTCTTAGGATTGGGAGAGCATGGAAGCTTAGCAAGAGAAGGGTTGCAAGAAACTAAGTTTGGGGTGGCTACAAGGATATGATGTGTTGTTTGGGATTGAGAAAAAAATAAATAAAGGTTGGACCAGGAGGCAAAAAAAAAAAAAGAGAAAGGTGCAAAAATGTCAAAAGGGTATTAAAAGAAAAAGGTTGCTAGTCACCCAAGGCAAAAAGAAAAATGGAAAAAGGAATTTGAGTGGAAGTTCAATGTGTCAAAATGCTCATGATCTCTTAGTTCCTAAGGACTTAAGCCAGTACCTTTGAATATCCTACCTTTGCTTGACCCATTACAACCTTTAAAAGACCTTTTGATGTTGCATGCATGTTTTCGTGGGAACCTTGTTTGAGATGAAAATCAAATTCATGGGAAGTGATCTTGGAATGTGAAAATGAGTGAAAAGTTGATAACCTAGAAAAATTTAGTGAATGAGTGAAATGTTAAATATACTTGTGAGGAAGGCGATTGTTTTGAATTTGGTGATCTCCCTTTTGTGTGTAACTTGGATCCTCAACTTAGATTAATGATTGCATGAATGATGGAATTCTCAATTGTTTAAAGTAAATGAATGTGGGGATTGCATTGTTGAAAAGGGGGGAACATTGAAGGAAAATTGTCTTGTCAAATTGCATGAAATTTGTGCGAAATTGGTTGAATCCTTTAAGCTTGCGAGTTTGAGTCTTTTTTGAGTTTTAGTTTGCTTGGGGACAAGCAAGGTTTAAGTTTGGGGTATTTTGATAAGCCTGCGGCTCGACTAGTTTTATACTAGTAAGACCATGGTTTGCACTAATTACTCGAGTTTCAATCTCGTTTTAGCCCAAATTTGGATTTAAGCGTCTCAAGCAACATTTTGAGTTTCTTAAGTAGTTTAGGACATTTTAGTTAGTTTTGAGTCAAATAAAGCATGTACTGCTATCTCATGTTTTCAGGTTAATAAGAATAGCAAAAAAGGAAGGACACCGAGCCGAAGCCATCACGCCCGGGGACGTGACACGGTCAGCCGTGATGAGCCTACCCATGGAAGGCGAAGGATCACGGCCCGGTAGTGATACACATCACGGGCGTGATGAGAAGATCATGAAAGTCGAAAGCATCCAACCATCCGTGATACACATCACGGGCGTGATGAGAAGAACCTGAAGTCGGAATTGTTCCACGGCCGAGCGTGATGGAGGTCGCGGCTGGGTGGATCATCACCCAAAGTCGGAAGCGATCACGGCCAGCGGACGGACCAGAATTTGAATCTGGCGTCCTTAGCCGAAGCGGTCACGACCTGGCCGTGGCGGCCATCACGCGATCGTGACGCGCGGCCTCTTTATAAATAGGAGCATGATGAGACACAAAATCATCCGGGTTTTCACCGTTTACACTATACTTTTAGGTTATTGTCATTTTATGTGATGGAGAACTAATTCCCTTGGGTTAATCTACGTAATCGGGTTCATGAGCACTTGAGATTATGTAATTCCCCGGATTAAAGTGCTTCTTCCTTTCAATACTATTTTTTACGTTGGTTTGCTTAATTCAGGATTATATAAAATAGGTATTGATTTATTTCGATGATTTTATGTTCCTATATCTAATCGCGTTTGCTTAATTCGGCGTGTGTTCAATCGTGTTTGCTTAATTCACGAGTGCTTCAACCCGTTTGCTTAATTGGGAATTGGGAACATATATCGTGTAGTGCCAATTTCGCTTGTTAATTGTTGCTACAATCGAAAATGGATTAAGAATCCGCTTAGGGCATGGGAATTATATGAATCGAGGATAGTGGGAAACCGAGAATAGTATATTAATCGTTTTGATCATTGATATTAACTTATTTCTTAATTGCATCGTTCTTTTAATTGAATCTCTCAATCAAAACCCCCTAAGCTAATTTTTCGAATAACAATCCAAGAGTCCTTGTGACCACGATACTCGAGTTGTTGCTCCACGACTCTACGGTTTTACAAACCACTCGCTTTTTGACCTGTGTGCGACAGCGTGTCACCCAATCCTCACTTGGAAACCTCGATAGAATTCGAAAACTTGATCAAAGCTTCAAGCGTGATGCATACTCACCAGCGGACATGTTGCCTTGTTTGAGTTTTGTGAATTCCTTTTCCTTCTCGCGTCGAACTAGACGCGGAAAATATTTCGAAAAAGCAATCGGTGGATAACTTCGATTAATATTCCTATCCTCGGCTTCCAATAGTCTTTCTTTTCCTTCCACGAAATTACTCCTCCGGTTAACGTGAAGGCGCATAGGTCACATTCTTCTCACCTATTGCGGTGCATAGTAGCAAATATCTTTTCGATCTCTTGTATCCACCATTCTGCCTTCTCTGGATCATACTCTCCTGGAATTGAGGTGGTTTTAGTTCATAAAATTAGTCAATCCAGCATCTTGTTGCTGTCAGCCCTTCTCGATTCTTAATTCCTAGTTGTTCTTTGTTCATCTGCGGCATCTCGGCGATGCAGCGGGTTTCCGATAGCATAACGTGATGCTAGGGTTTCCATTGCACTTGGAGTCGAAGATGATCCTCCTCCATTCTCGATATTGTCGGCATTACCATTGACAACTCCAATAATCCTTTATGGAGTTTACGTCACTCTTTATTAGTTGAACGTCCTCTTCCTTGGCCATGATTCCGTTAAAAGAAATCACCCGCTCTTATTAATATGACATATAATACTACATACACAAGTATATAAATACCATATTACGGACTAATATTAACCCTCACATCAGATTGTGAGACACTGCCCAACTTCTAAGCATAGTTAAAATCCGAGTGATTCAACTAGACACGGCCCATTAACAACATCCTAAACCTCACGGTCCTTGATTACGATCGGACATAACCCACGATCCGTTTTAGAACCAAACTGCTCGATACCAAAATGAGACACCGATGTGCCTCGGTGTTTTATTAGATTAATTACCTTCTAAATCAATTCTTAATCGACCGCTTATTGTGAAAATACGTAAAAATTGAAACTTCGATTAATTATCATATAACTTCTGCAAATTTAAAACACAACAACTTTAACATATGTAAATACACACCTAAATGTTCATTACGATACCAAAAACACTATTGAGGTATGGATCACGGCTCGGCCCCGGCGTTAAATACACACTCTAATCGCCATGGATCACGGCTCGGCCCCAGCTGGTTCGTAAGGAGTTCCATCCAACTCTCGGCAATCTTCATTTCATCCGAGAGTTAGTCCAGCTCCTCAGCAACATAACCCTCCATCGGGTCTTTAACGTAAACCATAGTAACCCACAAAAATACGAAACATAGGGGATAAGTAGTTTCCATCATCAAATACACGGTGTATTATATTACTAATACACAGATGTCCTTATGTATTATATTACCAATACACTTTTTGTCCTTGTGTATTATATTACCAATACACGGTTGTGGACAACAACACCTATACTTGAATCTCACCAACCCGTTTTAACAACATCCTAGTGCCTTAACCCTCCATTAGAACTTGACACATATTCTATGCCATAACACCCTCTTTAACATACATCATCTAGGTTAGGCACTTATAAATCATTATTATCCTCACGCCCAAAACAATCATCTCTTAGACAACATATATATCTTTACTTAAAAACCACTAAGCATAATAATACAAACCAGGAAGATCATGCATAACACAATATCAATCAAAATATTCCCATATCACCAACATAGCACAAAATCAATTAAATAATGGCAATAAATCAAATCAACCATCAACAATATAAAATCAACCTAATATCGATAAGCCTACAATACCCCGAATCACCATTGGTTTTTGAAGGTTTCCAATGTGATTTTGGTCTTGTCGATTATTGACTACTAGTAGGGTTTAGGTCACCCTACACATTTATTATATAATCTACTACTTATCCATTCCGAGCGATAGGTTGGTTCTTTCCCCCACCTGGGTTATCACGAACTCCCGAACTCGAAGCTCCTCGTTGTCACACCACAAAGTACTAACTCCACCTTCTGTGAAGGTAAGGAGATTAGATGCTCGGAGAGGTAAACCATGAACGTCCTTGTTTCCTCCGCGATGGAAGTCTAAGGTTATGAACACAAAATCACAAGTTAAAATCAAACAAGAACACTAAACCACAAGGTATAGGATCGGACAAGACTAGTTCTTAGGGTTAGAGATTCCCGAAAATTATACAACTCATGGATTTATGATCCTTAAGTGTTAGGAGTTCATAAACAATGATCATTTATCAAAGTTGAATTAAAATCCCACTAAGTTATAAACTTAGGGTATTCGGCCAAGGCTAGAATTCACTAAACTTTCCAATCTCTTAGGCTTAGCATCCATATGTATTAAGAAGCTCAAAACCATGATCATTTTGGAAAAATAAGAACAAAGTATCCTAGGTCCATAACCTTCTAGGTTCGAGCCTTCATAGGATTTATAGGTTAGAAATCTTTAAATTTTCCAATCTCTTAGACTTAGTCTCCAAATATATTATGGAGCTCAAGTCCATGATCATTTTGAAAACAATGGAAACTTCAACATTCCAATCTCTTAGACTTAGCATCCAAATATCTTATGGAGCTCAAGTCCATGATCATCTTGGAAAAATGAAAGTAATACATCGTAGCTTTAATAACATAGAATAAACAAGTTAGAAATCCTTAAACTTTCCAATCTCTTAGACTTAGCATCCAAATATCTTATGGAGCTTAAGTCCATGATCATTTTGGAAAAATAAAAACTCAAACATCCTAGCACCTAAACACTAAGTTTCGCCATCTTAGGATGATGAGGAAAATATTCTTTGTTTAACAATAACTCTTAGGTTTAGAATCACAAGCTATTAAGAGTTCTAAATCCATGATCAAACTTGGAAAGTTGAAACATAGTATCATAGGCTTACTTATTCATATTTTCAGGTCATCTTAGGAACAAGCTATCAAAACTTCCAAGATTTATATATTTAAGATTAATGGATAGTTAGAAACTCAAATACATGATCATATTCCAAAAGTTGAAACAAAAACTTCCTAGGTCACAAATGCAAGCATTCGGCCTTCATTGGAAGAGATAGAAAGAGATTTTTGTTTTAGACAACCTCTTAGTATGTGAAAATATAAGTTAATACAAGACTATAGAAAGTGGTTTCAACTCAAAAGGAGTTTTCTACGAGAGATTTTAGAAGTTTAAAGCATATAAAGAACACATAAAGCAAACTAAGAAATAAAAGATGAAACTTGCAAAAGATTCATATGAGATCATTACCCTTAGTATAAGGAAGAACTTTAATGAAGAACTCAAGTAGAAAAGATTAATAAAAACTAAAACTTTAAGAGTCCAAAGGAAGAAGATGAAGTTTTAATAGAGTTTTGGAGAAGGAAAGTGATGAAGTGAAAAATGAGAGGTGTATATACAGAGAAGGGAGAGAGTGGAACGAAATTGAGGAGAGAGGAATGAGCTTGGAGAACAAGTTTTGACCTTGTGCCTTGTTTGGTTTGAGAAGAGAGAGGAAAATAGGTTTTTAAAATATAATATGTTATAATTTGAAAATGGTGATGAGTACACTTTTTGAGTATGTCATAACCAATTTTCATAAGTCCCATCAAGTCACTTCACTTCTTTTGTGCTCCCTAATCTGCTCCATTTCGCATCCCGTTTGTATTTTTCGATCGTAATTCTTAGACGTTTTCACCCGAATAAAATATTATATTCTATTTTTGAATGAAAATTTTCAAAATAACCAAAGTCTTAGGAAACATATTAAAAACACTAACCGTCTCGTTCCACGGGTCAAAATTAGGTTTCTACCACGATAAACTTGTCTTGGCGGTGAAAACCCGGATCGAAATTTCGTCTGAATTTTCAACCGAAAATTTTACGGTAACCACTTTACCATAAAGTAGACTAAGAATATGATTTTATTTTAATCAAAAACACTTTCTAACTCTCAAATTAAAATATAATTAACTGTATTTTAACCGGTTAAACAACATAATTAAAATCAGGCTGTTACACCCTCTCTCTTTACAATAAGCTCAAGAAAGAAGATGAATGATTTTCACAATTAATTTCTCAAATTGATTTCGTGTAATTCTGATATGTTTTGATGTTATTCTTAAATTGTTCCTTTGATCCCTCTTTATATAGAAAACAAGTTATAGTCGTTGGGATCAATTAAAACAGATTTGAATCTGATAACAGAATCTGTTTTCTTGATTCTTGTTCTTGAAATAAGATTTTACATTGGCATCGTCTTCAATCCTTAGGGCTCGTAGTTGATAGCTCACTTGTGTGGACGAGCACTTCTGTCACTTTAGTGGACGAGGGCTTCTGTCGCTTTAGTGGACGAGTGCTTGTATCACTTTAGTGGACGAGCACTTCTGTCATTTTAGTGGGCGAGCGCTTGTATCACTTTAGTGGACGAGCACTTTTATCACTTGTGTTGGACGAGTGCTTCTATTACTTTATTGGACGAACGCTTCTTATTTCCAAAAATCATTTTCATTAACGAAAACTTATTCATTTTAATGCAGGTTATGAAAATTGATTTTCTCCATGCATCTTTTTAATTGAATTTATTTTGTGACTAAGAGATTTCTTTCTCTTACAAATCATCTGAGACTTAAATCTAAAATTCTCCGTTAAGCTTTTGTCTTGATGATTCCTCGATCTTTGTCTTTGCTCTTTGATTCCTCCATGTAGCTCTTTTGATTTCTTCAAGTTCTTCCTTGAATATTCTCCTTTAATTTGCTTAATGAACTTGTTGATCGACAACGATATCTTGTCTTTGTAATTTGATACTAAAACATATACATATATATTAAATTATATTTATCATATATCAAAATCTCTAAATCATTAAATATAACATATTTAATTCGTCAACCGAAATCGATGAAGTGGTGAACTAGCTAGTTCAACCACAAAGGACAAAAGGAGGTTTGGTAAAGCGGAATAAACATTTGTTCGATGATTCACACGCCAAATGCAAGTGACATGCTTCACGGGAATGAATCTTCTAGGATTGGATCTTCACTTGTACTATTTTTAATCTTGAAAGTCCTCGTCCTTAAAACATTTATCTTTTTCTTTTATATTTTGAAGTTTGTCTTTTTTATTTATATAATTGATGGCTCAGATTTAATTAGACTCTTTTATTACATGTACTAGAAAATCCATTCGTCATGCTCTACTTATTCATCTCAACATCATTTGGACACTTCTACCCTCTAATTGTTAAAATATCAAATAGAGAAGTGTTAAATTCTTTACACTTGCGAAAAATTGATATCGGTGTGCGGTTAAAAAATAAGGAACTCTTTATTATTTTCTTAAATAGTATTTTTTTTTTGGTATTTTCTTAAATAGTAATTTAATTTGAAATGATGTGACGTAAAATGATAATTAATTTGATTAAATAAATAATTAAATATGTCACCTTTTGTAAATGAATAAATTAATTTGAATAACTGTTTTTTTATAAATATAAATAACTATCGAGTTTGAAATTATGAATTATAAATAAATAAGTGATTTAATTTGATAATTAATTAATAATATTTAATACCTAACTTTAAATAAAGGGTAGTGTCGTTAATAAATGGTTGTTGCATAAATTTAAAGATGAAATCACACTTTGAGAGATATCAAAATTATCCGTGTCCATGAAACCTAAGAAGTTCTTGCGTATTTATTTTGGTACATCAAGGATATTTTTTAACCGATAGTCATATGTCAATCTCTTTCAAAATTTAAGGATTATTGATGTGAGTTTTATCTCCCACAACAAAACTTATATTTATTTATATATATATATATATATATATATATATAAAATATGTTGGGTTTGTTGGTAAAGTAGATACGTATTATGATTTCAATAAAAAAGTAGATATTTATTGTGATGATGATATTACACGTCCAATGACAAATACCGCCGATATTGACAAACACGAAAACTGAAATCGAGCATCATTACACTACGTCAATATCATGAGCTCTGCCTTCTTACCTCAGCATACCAATTAATTATCTTTTTTATATATAAAATTTAATGTGTAAAATTTATTATAGGCTTGAGTCCTTTAAATACTTCCGCGAGTTCCATCTCTAGATAAATTAATGTATTTTTTTTTTTAAAAAAGTGTTGAGAAATATTATTGCGTAGCCGTTTGATTGTATCATTAAATATTATTTCTTTTACCAATGGATTAAAATGTGGTTTGAGAAAAAAAAAACTATGAAATTGATTACGTGTTTGAATTAACGTGATTTTAAATAAAATTGATTTAATTATAATTAAGTTTAAAGTGATATGATTTATATTAATGTTTTTATTTTAAAAACAAAATTGATATAAGTTTTAATATAAATTTTTTAACTCAATGCAAAAGATATTTTCTATGAGTTATAAGGTTGACTTGATGGTTGAGATGAAAGAGTTAAAGAATGGAGTCGTAAAGAAGTCGAGGGTTCAGACCTCACTCACTAAAAAAAATATTAACATTAACACTGATATTTACCTATAAAAAAAGCTTTCTATAATTTCTACTATTATTAAATTTGAAGGCCAAATCAATATCAAATAAATCACCCACGTAACCTTCGCCACAACATAATATATTTGGGTTCAGATATCTATAAGTAGGAATGACCATGGGTCAGGGTAAACTAGGGAACCCGATCCAACCAACCCAGATTTTATTGGTTGGTTTGGGTGGCTGGGTTGGGTTGGGCAAAAACTCATGAAACCCATAGAGTATGAGTTTGGTATTGAGTTTCAGAATTCGTAACCCACTCAACCCAACCCATATTACTTGGTTTTGTGTTCATGGTTATTGAATGTTGATAGCTTTTACTCTTTCATCGTAATAATTTAGACTTTTAGTTGATGATTATTTATGATTTGATCATTTGGACTTTTAATTGATGGTTGTTGATGTTATTTAAAGTTTTTAAACATGTTTATTGGTGTTTCTTGGATTTTTTTCGACTTACGCCCGACTAACCAAATGGACCCGACCCAACTTAACTTGACCCAAAATAAGCATCGGTGTCTTTGTTGCCATACCCGACGACCCTCCCAACCCAACCCGTAAATGGTCGGGTTGGGTTGGTTCAGATTTCATAATTTTTTTGATGAACACAACCTAACACATTTACCTTTGACTGGATTAGATATCAAAACTCAATGAACCCGACCCATGGCCACCACTACCTATCAATGGGAATTGGGTTTCGGGGTATCAATTTATTATTAAGTTTGGCTTGTTAGGGACGTAATTAATTTGTATATTATTACTTAAATTTCAGGCTTTCTTCTTACTAACATGATATAATAAACTACCCCGTGAGTCATGACTAATCGGTTTAGGACGGCATGAATATAAATAATTAAAACGACACGTCACATGCAAGAAAGTGAGAAACAAATAAAGAAAAAAAAAAACCGTTTGTTTAGTTGCCACATGTATATTATTTTATATATTATTTAAAGTCTGATGGCCATGGATACGTAATTATGTATTTATCAACTTTTTTTCCTTGTCTAATAAACCAAATAATTAGAGTTTATAAAAGAAAACAAATAAGAAATAAAGGATTTCAAACTAGTCTCTGAGATGCACCTCGAATAAGAATTAATTCGTAGTTTGAAATTGTAAGAGACTGATTTGAAAATAGGCCTTTTTTATCTAATATGCATGCATCGGGTTGATTCAGATGTATGGATGTACCTCGAATCGAAGCCATTGAATTATTCAATTATATGATTTTGTATGAAACGGTGATCTATAATCAACCCCAAAATAATTTTAATTGAACTGTTACCTCGTTTTCTTTACTAAATTCAATTCACCTCTTTCACTTCAATTTACCTTCATCCATACGACCCCCGTTAACCTAAAGGTCTGGTTGGGAGTCAGGAAGAGAAGAGTTTGAGGAGGAGGGGAGAGTTCATAATACAATATTTCTCACCTTTTTGGAGGTATGTAAGTGTAGAGGTGGATAGCAATAATCCATATTATGGGCACAAATTGATTCCTAGCTCCAAAGCACTCCTCTAGTTCATTTTTTTAGTTCATCCCAATTTGGTGATTTTGATTCTTTTGTGAAAAAAATGAATTAGGGGGATTTTGGAAGGCTTTGGAGGGTTATCCTCCCCCACTCCCTTCACCTCTCAACTATCAAACAGACCACCCTTAGATTCAAACCCTCCACCATTACCAACTAACCGTCCTCTGTTATCCTCCTTTCTCAACTGCACACTCTGCTATTAGATCAAATCTAAATCAATATTTATTGTTGATGGTGGTCATCTTTGTCTGAGTGTTTAGGGCGAGCGACAAAGGCCAAGGTAGTTTATATGCTTTGTACGCTAAAAGGTAAGAGTTTATTTCAAAACAAAGTCTAGTCTTTCTTGGCAAAAAAATCGTCGTTAATGTCAAGACAAGTTACTATGGTGTCATAGTTATCGATGGTTATCGGTAGCTCTCAACTAGAGCCATACAATCAACTTACCGACATTTTAGCCATTGATAAGTTATTGATATTTAATTGTCGATAAAGGGTGCGTTTGGTTAAACAACTTAATTAAGAGCTTATCACATAAGATCTTATCGCATAAGAGCTTATGTCATAAGCGCTAAAGAAAAGAAAAAGAAAGAAAGGGGCATGAGAGGATTGGAATAGTGAAAAACACGGAGAGAGTGTTTAGTGCATAAGCTCTTATGATAATTCCATAAGCCTCTAAGGTGACTTATGAAAATAAGTCAAAAACTCCTTATGGGATGACATAAGTTATTTTTATAAGCTCTGTCAAACACACTGCATAAGAGCTTATGTCATCAGATAAGTCAAAAGAAGCTTAAATAAGCTCTTCCAAACGTCACCAAACTTCTTTGATGGACTTTTAAGTAAATAAAATTGCGAAAATGGCACAACCATATTGATGGACTTTGCTATGGTAAGTTTACCGACGGTTTTAACCATCGGTAACTTTGTAGGCAACCCATTAGCATATTACTAACAATTCAACACGTCATCAAATCTAAAATAGGCATCGACTTTTTGTTCATTATTAAAAATCCATCTGTAGTTGTATTAGTTCTAGTGATGTTTCTATTCTTTTTCTGTTTTTCTTTGGAGTGATGTTTATTTTTTTTGTAATCATGATATAGGTACGTAGTATCTACTATCGTTTGCGATGACTAATCTCCATCGGAGAATATGTCGGACTGTGGGTTCTCCCCCCCAAACAGGAGTTTCGCCATACACAAGAGCAATGATTCAAACCTTGACGGCTTGCTTAAGGTACCAAAATCCCTTACCACTTGGACCAATCACATGTTAGAAGTGATGTTTTTATTCTTAGTTATGTTGAGTAATGAAAAGTTATATATATCTCAGACTAGGGACAGAGTTAGAAGATTTTAATTGATGGGACAAAAAAAAATACTTTATTTAGAAAGACAAAATCAAAGAATTCATATTTTTTTTTGGATTTAGGTTCCCTACATTTACCAAATTCATGCATTCACGCATTAATTGATATACATCATTGGATGTATTTGAATGTATATTAAAAAAAAACTGAAATAATAAAACACTGTGCCAATCCAATGGTGCATCTAGTGATTACGTGAATGCGATGAATCCAAATCCAATTTTTTTCCTAGAAAATTGCATATTAAAGTTTAACTTTTTAAAAATTTCCAATAGTTAGAATCATTTACTCATAGTAGAACAAGAGACTCTCGTATCTCAAATCTTGCCAAGTATATATATTTTTGGACAAATTAACTAGGTCTGTTATTTTAATATTCTAGTATATGTTGTCTCGTTTCCATATTTCTTAACTAATAATTAATCATTATTCTCATGCATCTTTCTGACATCAAGACCAGTTTCCGTAAGATTCCCAATGATATACTGCCAATCAAGAAAAAATATTTCCCTAAAAAACTAAAACAGGAAACGTCATGTTTTCGTTTTCTTTTTTTAAATATAAATAAAGCTTCCACCTCTCTATATATAGTGGTGTCATATGCTTGGATTAAAGCAGAGAAGCAGAAAAGTGAAATATAGAGAGACAGAGAGTGAAACGGAAAAAAGAGAAACAAGAATGGAAGTGACACAAGTACTGCACATGAATGGAGGCATCGGAGAAACAAGCTATGCAAACAATTCGTTAATTCAGGTATAATTACAAGTAAATTAAAATCATCCCTTTTTCTCTCGGCATTAGTTGCCTGATCATATTAACATGGTCAAGAAACTGATATTGATTATGGCATAAAAATACGCAAAAGAAATTAATATACCAGTACGTACTAACTGATCCTCTGTATTTTTATTTTATGCCATATTGGTCTTGATGAATGCTATACAGCAAAAGGTGATTTGTTTGACAAAGCCCATGAGAGAGGAAGCCATTTCCAGCATGTATCGTAGCACACTCCCAAGAAGTCTTGCAATTGCAGACTTGGGTTGCTCTTCTGGACCAAACACGTTCTTTGTGGTGTCTGAAGTTATCAAATTAGTGGAGGAACTTTGTCGAGAGCTGAACCATCAGTCTCCCGAATACCAGGTGTTCATGAACGATCTCCCTGGGAACGATTTCAACAACATCTTCAAGTCCCTTGGTAGCTTCAAAGAGAAACTAAGTAACGAAATAGGAGGTGGGGTCGGTCAATGCTACATCACTGGGGTTCCCGGTTCTTTCTATGGCAGGATCTTTCCAACCAAAACTCTGCATTTTGTCCATTCCTCCTACAGCCTTCAATGGCTATCAAAGGTATTTATTATTATTGCTGATTTTTGGCTAGCTAGTGTCATTTTTGTAAAGAAATCAAAGATAGAAAACATTATTGAAATATGAAATTTTTGAATTATGAATACCGAGTATACCATTTTTTTAATTACTACAAATTTTTATTTTTATTTTACTTTTCAATAAGGAGTAACTGGAACTGTAACGTGACTCTAGTTCATCTTATTGTAATGTTACATGTTCAAATCTTAGGGTCATTACATTGGGTAGATGTTTATCAAACTACTACTTTCAGCCAGAAAGCAAGATTCACAATAACTCCTTGGCAAAAAAACCAAGGCTCAATCCGAGTTCGCAAAAAAAAACCTTCCAATGGTTTCAATTGATAGCTCAAATGGTTAAGAGCTAATTAAGGGGTTAAAGTATGAAAGGTGTTGGATGTTCAAGATTCAATCATTGACAAATGAGAAAAACTAACAATTAATATTTGTCTATTAAAAAAATATCGCACTACCTTTTTGTTTAAAATTAATAAGAGTGGAAAAAATTATTACAGATTTAAGAATGAAATTACTATTGTTTATTGGTGATTAATTAGGTTCCCCAAGATATAAAGAACAATAAGGGCAACATTTACATGGCCAGCACAAGCCCCTTAAATGTCCTCAAGGCTTATTATGCTCAGTTTCAAAGAGATTTCTCGTTATTCCTCAAGTGTCGTTCAGAAGAGCTCGTTGAAGGTGGTTGTATGGTCCTAACATTTTTGGGAAGAAGAAGCGATGATCCATCTAGCAAAGAGTGTTGCTACATTTGGGAGCTTTTGGCTAAGACTCTAAATGACATGATCTCAGAGGTACATCCTAATTAGTAATTTAAGTTTCTTCTAATTATAAAATAAAAATTAAAAAAAAAACGTTGCAGGGGACAGGAAGGGAGTAGCACATGACAAGATTGGTACTATTTGTCACCTTGGTACATATTTAAATGGAAAAAAAGGGGGAAATTTTTTCAATTTGTTAGTATGCCATTTGTAAAATAACTAGCCATGTCTGATTATTGACAAGTTGTTCGGACAATATAAAAACTTTTTTCATTGGAAAAAATATATAAAGTAATATATTGTCAGTGTAAAAAGTTTTATACTGACATCCACTAACGTTTTGACACATATGTTTTTAATTTGGCAACTAAAAAAGAAAAAACAATAAAATCTATTTATCAAAATCTCATTGGATGTCAATGTGACTCCTATATAATGTCAATATATAGTAATTAAACTCATACTTCTTGCCATTTTTTCAACTAATACTTACTCTTTTTTGAATATTTAAGTAAAGAAATAAAAAATCATTTCCTTTATTTTGATAATTCAATCAAATAAATATATTTATCTCGTTAAAATTCTCAAACAAGGATACCGATTGTTCTTCTGCTCCTTCTTACAATGACAGAGGCAAAGGGCCCGGCAGAGGCAATTGTCCCAAATATGAATTCTTGTGTTTTGAATTTTTGTGCAAAAATAAAATTTTGAATTTAGTTTTAGTTCTTTTTATAGTATCAATCAATCACAAAATTATTTTATGTGTGATTTTTTTGTTAATTATGATAAGAGTTAAATATTTTTAATGGTGTAAAAAATTATAATTGTAGGCGGCGTGAAAAATCTTCAAACTCTATATTTACATCTAATAATATTATTATTATTTAATGAGCTTGACATATAATAATAATAATAATAATAATAATTATAATAATAATAATAATAATTGTTACGATAGTCAGATATATTAAACAATGTAAAAATAAATTATTAAATACGGAATTAATTTAAATTGCATGAATATTAAACGCTGAAAATAACAATAGCATAATAACTAAGCAACATTTTGCTCATAGAATAGAAGAACTAGGAATATATATATAAGTAAATTTGCTCATAGAAGAAGCATGAATACTAATATGTTTTACGGTAACCAACAGGGAATTATAAAGGAAGAGCAAATGGAGGACTTCAACATCCCTCAATACACACCATCTCCATCTGAAGTGGAATTGGAAGTCCTGAAAGAAGGATCGTTCACCATCAATCGCCTTGAGGTATCCAAAGTACATTGGAATGCTTACGATAATTGGACTTCTTTTGATTCCGAATGTGGTTTGTCCAAATCATTCAATAATAAAGGATACAACGTCACAAAGTGCATGAGAGCCGTAGCAGAACCTTTGCTAGTCAGCCACTTTGGAAAAGCTGTCATTGAAGAAATTTTCGACCGATATCAAGAAATTTTAACCGATCGAATGTCCAAGGAGAAAACTGAGTTCGTTAATGTCAGCATATCATTGACCAGAAGAGGCTGAGCAAGAAGTTGTTTGCATATTTGTGATTTCTCAATCAGGAAAAAGAAAAGAAAATTAATCTCTTCATCTTTGTGCTGTGTGTTTGCTCTATTTTTCTCGTGATTAATTAACTAGGAAGTACTATATATGCTATGTTGGACCCCAGCTTGGGACTATTTGTGATGTGTGGAATTTGGAAATATGTTATAATAAAATTTTGTGTAATTTGTTATAATTGCTGTGGTATAATCCTAAATATTAACTTTTAGGTTTAATTATTGAGTTGATATCCGAATTATTTACGAATGTTCAAGTATGTTCCTTAACTAAAAAAAGTTTCTAATTTGGTCCCTGAACTTATATAAGATTCTCAATTGAGTTTCTAAATTAAAAAAATTCATTAGTGATCTATTAAATTAGACCAAATGTTACCGATCCCATCTAAGCTGGATATTGGGGGTATGCAACTGTGAAACAAAGATTGAGGAATGGATGAGTTATTGGTTCAGATGGGGGAAAAAGACGTATGTTACGTTTTGGTCTTTTAATTCAACATTTTGGTCACATACAACCCTGTGAACACCTAATTTTGTCCGTCGTTATTTTATTTTATTCTAACTTTATTAATATTATTATTATTTCTTTTTTGGTATTTCAGGAAAAATGAAGAAAAAATAGAAGTGAGGAAAAAAGGAAGAAAAGAGAAGAAACTAGAAAAGAAAAAAAATAATAAAAAGAAGAAGCATCCCAATGGCCCAAATACTATCAGAATAAAAAGGAAGGAAGAAAACTCTCCCCCAACTCACAAAAAAAAAGGACCTAGACCAACCCCTAACCAGATCGGGCCACGCATGACCCGATTCATGACCCATAACCCACATTTTTCCCTTTCCTCACTTAACCCTAGCGCCCCCTCTCTCTACCCATCAGAAAAAAAAAAACAGGTCCTCTCATCTCCTCTCCAAACTGTCGTCCCCCTTCTTTGTAACCACCAGAAAATCCACTACAAGAAATTAAGTTATTTCCCAGGGTTTTTTACCCAAGGAAATAAATCTCTATGAAATTTTGACATTTCCCACGACTAAGACCCTTGCAAACATCTCGCTTGATTTCCCACGGGTTGGACCCCGGAAAAAAGAGACACAAAAAATTCCCACTTGGTTTCCCATGAGTTGGGCCACAGGTACCATAGTTCGCTATTTCCCGGGGATTGGGCCCTAGGAAAAGTTTCAGTTTCCGATGGATTGAGCCGTGCCAAACAAACAGGACATTTCCCACGG
>JAUPTC010001227.1:0-27039 GCA_030762895.1 Sophora flavescens
CCAATACAACAACATTTCTTCTTAATGGAGTTAGGTGGAACAGAGGTGGTGTTGGGAATGGATTGGCTTGCAAGCCTGGGAAACATAGAAGCTAACTTCAACAACTTGATATTGAAGTGGGAAAAGAAGGGTGAGAAGGAGCTGAGGGGAGATCCCTCCCTTTGCAAGTCACATGCCTCTTGGAGAGCAATGCTCAAGGCTCTTCAAGATGAGGGAGAAGGATACTATGTGGCTTATCAAGAAGGAACGAATGGGGAGAGGGATGAGTTGACTGCTGTTCCTGATGGTCTAGAAGAAGTCCTAAAGATGTTTGAAGATGTGTTTCAAGAGCCAAAAGGCCTACCACCTCACAGTGAGCATGACCATGCCATCACTTTGAAAGAAGGAGCATCAATTCCAAACATTAGACCATACAGGTACCCCTATTATCAAAAAAATGAAATAGAGAGGATAGTAAAAGAGATGTTGTTAGCTGGAATTATTAGGCCAAGCACTAGTCCTTTCAGCAGTCCAGTAATTTTAGTGAAGAAGGATGGAGGGTGGAGATTCTGTGTTGATTACAGGGCCTTAAACAAACTCACTATTCCGAATAAATTCCCCATCCCCATCATTGATGAATTATTGGATGAGTTAGGGGGAGCTAGAGTCTTTTCTAAATTGGATCTAAGTCCGGTTATCACCAAATAAGGATGAAGGAGGTAGACATTCCCAAAACTGCATTTAGAACCCATGAGGGACACTGAGTTTCTGGTCTTGCCCTTTGGGTTGTCTAATGCCCCCTCTACCTTCCAGGCTCTTATGAATCAGATTCTGAAGCCTTTCCTCAGGAAATTTGCATTGGTGTTCTTTGATGACATTCTTGTCTATAGTAGAAGTGCAGAGTCATAAGGAGCAATTGGGAAAGGTGCTGAGGGAAAATGGATTAAGTGGTCAATAAGAAGAAATGTTCCTTCGGGGCGAAGCAATTGGAGTACTTGGGGCACATTGTTTTGTGTCGAGGGTGGTCACAGAACCCCAACAAGATCAAAGATATGATAGATTGACCAATTCCTAAAGATGTGAAAGGGTTGAGAGGGTTCCTAGGACTTACCTGGATACTATAGAAAGTTTGTAAAGAATTATGGGAAGATAGCTTGGCCCTCACTCAACAACTCAAAAAGATCAGTTCAATTGGGGGCATAAGCTCAAGTTGCTTTTGAAGAATTGAAAAGAGCCATGACTTCCATTCCGTGCTTGCTGTCCCGGATTTTGAAAAAAACTTTTGTGGTGGAGAGCGATGCTTCAGGGGAAAGGAATAGGGCTGTTTTGATGCAAGAAAGGGAGGCCATGGCTTACATGAGTCGAACCATCTCGGGCCAAGCCCAGGGCAAGTCAGTGTATGAGAAGGAGTTAATGGCAGTGGTGCTAGCTATCCAAAAATGGAGGCACTATCTGTTAGGCAGGCGTTTTGTGGTGCATACTGACCAGAAAAGCTTGAGGTTCTTAGCCGAACAGAGGTTGATGGGAGAGGAACAGCAGAGATGGGTTTCCAAACCTGGGATTTGATTTTGAGATCAAATACAAACCAGAACAGAGAATAAAGCAATGGATGCTCTATCCAGAAGCTACAATTTGCAGCCCTATCTACAAAGTGCAATTTGTGGAGTGGGATGATTTAGAGGAGGAAGTATCAAAAGATGAGAAATTGAAGAAGATAGTGCGAGGCCTTTTGCTAGACAAGCAACTCTCACAAAGGGTATTCCCTCATCAAAGGCAGATTATATTACAAGAGCAGGTTGGTCATTCCCAAAGATTCGTCAAAAATTCCCTTGATTTTTAAGGAATTCCATGATTCGTCTGTAGGGGACATTCAGGGTATTTCAGAACTTTCAAAAGAGTTGCAGGGCTGTTTTTCTGGGAAGGAATGAGGAGAGAGATTCAAGACTATGTGCAGGCTTGTGAAACTTGCCAGAGGAATAAGTAGGAGGCATTGAAACCTTCCGGACTGCTACAACCACTTCCAATTCCTTCTCAACAGTGGTCAGATGTTTCTATGGATTTCATTGGAGGGCTCCCAAAGTCTAGTGGAATGGGCACCATCTTTGTAGTGGTGGATAGGCTCACGAAATATGCTCATTTCATGGCTTTAGCTCATCCATACACTGCAAAGGAAGTAGCTGAAGTTTTCCTCAAGGAAGTGGTTCGGCTTCATGGATTTCCCACTTCAATAGTATCTGACCGGGATCACATATTCATCAGCTCATTTTGGACTGAACTCTTCAAGCTAGCTGGAACCAAATTGAAATTCAGCTCAGCGTACCACCCCCAAACCGATGGACAAACAGAAGTGGTTAATCGTTGCTTGGAGACCTATTTAAGATGTATGACTGGCATGAGGCCAAAGCAGTGGCACAAATGGCTTAGTTGGGCTGAATTCTGGTACAATACCAACTATCATTCATCAATCAGGACGACCCCTTTCAAGGCTCTGAATGGAAGGGATCCTCCTGCTGACTGCTGTAATCAGGGGTGATATAGGAGGAACCGCATTGGAGGAGGTGGATAGATTAACCTCAAAGAAATGAGCTGCTAGAAGAATTGAAGAAGCAATTGTCCCAAGCACATAACCGAATGAAGCAACAAGCCAACAAACAGAGAAGAGAGGTTGAGCATCAAGTGGGGGACATGGTCTATTTGAAGATCCAGCCTTACAAATTGAAGAACCTAGCTAAAAGAGTGAACCAGAAGCTAAGTCCTGAGATATGGCCCTTACCCAAGGGAAGTAGAGTGCACCCAGTTTTCCACTCCTCTTTATTGAAGAAATCAATCTCTACGGATCTGATTGTGCAAGCCACTTCCACCTTTTGTATCCGAAGAATGGGAATTACAAGCTCAACGGAAGAAGTGTTAGCGAAAGGGAACCAAGATTGTAGATATGGAAGTCCTAATGAAGTGGAAAGGTTTACCCAATTGTGAGAACTCATGGGAAAAAGTAACAATCATACAAGGTCTGTTTCCAGAATTTCACCTTGAGGACAAGGTGAATCTTGAAGGGGAAGGTATTGATGTGGACATTAGGCCCACAGAGAATATGGTGTATGAGAAGGGGAAATGGAGGTCTACCAAGTGGCTAAAAGGTGCATGAAGCACTGAATCACTCCTAAGAGAGAGGGTATTGTAACTAACTACTGCCAGCTAGGCAGTAGTCATGCGTGAGGGAGGGAAGGTGTTAGGCCTTAATTTCGATGGGCCTTAGTAGTAGGAATTTCTGTTTTGCTGTTAGGATTGCCTTAGTAGTAGGAATTTCTGTTTTCTTTATTAGCCTTAGTAGTAGGAATTTCTCATTTTTCATTAGGATTGGTTAGATAATTGTTCTGTGATTAGTAGTTTGTTAGTTTTGATAAGCTGGTTTTAGGAGTATTGATAGGTATTGTTAGGCCTATAAATAAGTGGTTTAGTTGTGAAAGGAGAGTGCTCCTTTGGGGTACATTTGTACCATTCTTTCCCTATCTCTTTTCTTTTTTATGTTTTGATTTAGGAGAGGTTCTCTCCATAGTTAGGATCTTCATCTTCCAAAAAGAAGGTTCCTAACAAATTGGTCTGACCTGCCGGATCAACATGGCGATGGATAATCGTGTTTGTGTTAGAGAAGATGGCCAGCGAGCATGGAGGACAATTGGTATAACTCAAAACTGACATGGCGGAACTCCGGGCTGATATAGAGATCATCAAGAATCTCCTCATGGAGAAGAAGGGCAAGAAAACCCCATCAGAGTGTGGGGACAATTCCGTTAACCAGAAAGAGAAAGAGAAGGTTGCGGAGGAAGAAATGGAGGAGGAAACGGATGAGGAGGGAAGCATACCATCACGTTCTTGGATGAAGAAAGTGGAGTTACCCACTTTTGAAGGGAACGATCCGCTGGGTTGGCTAGCAAGAGCAGAGAAATTTTTCGAAGTGCAGCAAATCAAGCCCTTCAAGAAGCTTCGTCTGGCTCTCATCAGTATGGAAGGGACTGCAGTTCATTGGTTTCAGTACTGGCGCCAGAAATCCAAGACTCCTTCCAAGACTCCTTCTTGGGATGAATTTTCAGCAGCGCTGCTAAGGAGATTTGGGGAAAATGGTCGTGGGACTGTATACGAGCAGTTAGCAACACTAAGGCAGCATTCGGGTGTGGACCAGTACATTCAAGAATTTGAACTTTTGGTGTCCCAGGCGTCTATGACATCGGAGGAACAACTGTTGGGTTATTTTCTGGCCGGGCTGCGGCAAGACATTCGGGGGCAAGTACGTCCACATGACCCCAAGGACTTATCCCGAGCCGTGGAAGTCGCGCGAGACATCGAGACAGCTCTGGAAGAAACATGGACTGTCGAGGAATCACTGACTCGCCACCACAATTCTAGGTTTCAGTATCACGGAGGAGGAATTGTGTCCAAGATAGAGATGGGGGAAGTGCGAACAATTCCAATCTGTCAAACGGGTCTGGCAAGAAGGCCTCGTCAATGACGCTTCGGTGGCGAATGCCAGTGTTTCGGGGTCTAGGAGCCGCGGATCTCAAACTCTCTCATACCAAGAATATCTCAGGAGGAGGGAAGGAAAACTTTGCTACCATTGCGGGTTAGCTTTTGGACCAGGTCACATGCTCCGAGAAGAGCCTTCGAGTGATTATTCTGGCTGCTGATGAACAAGTCAATGATGAGGGAGAGATTACTGTGATGGACTCGGAAGATGACCACAAATATGATCCTGGGTGACTAGGCCTTGAGGAAGATTCTACCATCCGAAGTTTTCTTAGCTTACAACCTTGAGGACAAGGTTGTTTTCTGAGGAGGGTAGTATTGTTAGGCCTTAATTTCGATGGGTCTTAGTAGTAGGAATTTCTGTTTTGCTGTTAGCCTCAGTAGTAGGAATTTCTGTTTTGCTGTTAGGATTGCCTTAGTAGTAGGAATTTTTGTTTTGCTGTTAGCCTTGGTAGTATTAATTTCTGTTTTGCTGTTAGGATTGGTTAGGTAATTGTTCTGTGATTAGGAGTTTGTTAGTTTTGATAAGCTGGTTGTTAGGAGTATTGATAGGTATTGTTAGGCCTATAAATAAGAGGTCATTATGTATTTTCAAGATATGAATGAAGAATTATATTTTGTGAACTAAACAGTGGTTTAGTTGTGAAAGGAGAGTGCTCCTTTGGGGTACATTTGTACCATTCTTTCCCTATCTCTTTTCTTTTTTCTGTTTTGATTTAGGAGAGGTTCTCTCCATAGTTAGGATCTCCATCTTCCAAAAAGAAGGTTCCTAACAGAAGAGAGTGAATTCTGTTAGAGTGTAAGGGGGGTAATATAGGAGGGCTTGATGCAGAGAAAAAGGCAGGCTGGAATTGGATTTGGAACCCCTGGGAGAGCACTAGACCTCTCAAATAGTCTAGCATCCATTGTAGCCTTGTTGTTCTGCATTTCCCGATTCAGTATCACCTTGATACTAGTGGGATTATGCAAATAATACTACAGTTACTCTCTGTTTTCCTTCTTTTACTCATTGATACTCATTAGATACTCTTCTCTTCTGATGGAGGAAAAGAAAGAAGAAAAATGATGTGAAAAGACATGAAATTTTGCTATTATGATTTATTGTGTTAACTCTGGTAAATTTCTCTATTATGTTGTGTTACTGGATGATTTTGTTCTATTATTTTGAAGGTCTTATATGGTAGTTTAGAATTGCCTTGGTGACAATTGCTTGCACATGATTATGTGGCCTTTTCTCTTTATAAATATTTAAAATAAAATAAAATAAAATAATTTCATTGCTAGTCTGTTTACCTTTTTCCATGGAATCTATGGCTTTTGTTTATGGAGCTATGGTCTACATAATTTGTGTTTCTAACTTTCTAGGATCTGGCTCCAGTTACTTGTATGGATTTTTCGACCAAGCCTGGAAAGAAGGAATGACCAAGGATGAAGCTGAGGTATGGATCTTGATTCTTCCCAGTACCTTCCCAAAGTTAAAAAAACAAGGCCTTCAATGCAAATAGGTTATGGATATTAGTTTTTGGGACCTGACCTGGTTTCTCATGTTATGCAACACTATATTTCAGATGTGAACACAATGACTGATCATTAAGAAGCTATTAGAAAATTTGAGATGGATTTATGCAGGTGAAATTTAGGACATAAGCTGGATCGCTGACAATCTATTTGATGCAGGATTTAGTAAAGAAAGCAGTTTCACTGGCTGTTGCTCGTGATGGTGCAAGTGGTGGTGTTGTCCGAACAGTCATAGTAAGACAAATTTATCTGTCACTTCTGTTTTCAAAATTAAGGTTTTTTGTACACAAAAAAAAGGGTTTTGTTTTAAATATGGTCAATAATTTGAAACCTCTTGATTTTCCATTCCTTGTAGATAAACTCAGAGGGAGTGACAAGGAATTTATATCCTGGGGATCAACTTCCCTTATGGCATGAGGAATTGGAGCCTCAGAATTCATTGCTAGACATTCTTGGTGCCCCTGAGCCAATGAACATTTGAAAAGCTGCTGTTGTCAGGAGTCTTGCCAGGCTAGATTATATCTTGTTGTCATGTCTTTTCTGAACCAGTTTTAATCATTTGTGTTACCTAGTAATTTGTATGGTTATTGTATTTTTATTTTTTATCATGTCATAGTCTCGTGTGATCGACCATAGTAAATCTGTATTCGTCGTATGACCAAGTAACATGTACCTGGGGTATTTAGATTCATTTCGATCCATGAAAAAAATTAAAATAGATTAAAATTGAAATTTAATGGATTGATTAAAATGAAGTTTTCAAGAACTTGGTATGGTAAGTTCAACAAGCTAGCTTATAACTTATTTGACTAGCTTATAAACTTGTTTGATTAAAATAAATATGTTTGGTAAATAAGCTTATCTCATTAACTTATAAATTTTTTTGTAAGCTATTTTATTAAGTTTGTGGCTTATAGGTTATTAACTTTTCTTACATTTTTACCTTCGTTAATTTCACCTAAATTCTCACTTTATCATGTCTTTCGTAAATATGTCCTTTTATGTAATGTAATTTTTCATTTATAAGTTAGTTCAATCGTCAATTTTATCGAACACTTCAAATTCAATTAGCTGGCGTTTCAGTTATTAGCTAACAGTCATAAGCTTTCACTAAAAATTAGTTTATCATATATGAACTAGCTTATTAGTTATAAGCTATCTTTTCAGTTATTTTTGTCTTAAAGGATTTAGTTTTTCGTTTAATTTTTAAAAGTCAGTTCAAATTTGGAATTAGTCCAAATTGAATCGAAACATGAACATTCATTAAAATATATTAAAATATTGATTGATTTGGTTTTTGGTTTCATTTTATGAAATCGGTCCAATTCTAAAATGGGTCCAAACTAAATGGAAGCACTTGCACATACACAATTGGTTTGGATATGACAAGGCAATGATGTGACACAATGAGTGATAAATTACAATTTATGTTATGGAGAGATGGAGACCCACATTTATCGAGACTATTCAATTTCATGGATGCATTAAGATGAGAAAGATATTAGGTTAACAATGGTTTCGTCTAGCGTCTAAGTTGCAATAGCAAAAAGCTGGTGTAACCTTGCTCCTCGCTTGACTAACCAAGAGATGACTTGCAATTTGACACATTGTTTATGTATTATAGGTAAATGACATCGTATTTGGATCGTATTTTTGTTTTTCATTGAATGTCTCTGTGCTGCTGTTCTTTTTTCAATCGCATTGTTGGTGAGGGACACATTCCCATTTATTTAGTTTATGCCATGGTCCCCTCCTACTTTTACTTTGTCATTGTATTCATCTACTCCTTTATTTTTAGTTTGGTTTGACCCCCTTCAAACAAAATTTCTTCATGTATATATGTTTGGTTTGATCTGGCCTCCTTTAAACTAAATTTCCCATCCTTCACACTGAGATTTACACCATGCATATGAGAGGATCCCCATAACACCCCATACCTTTGTTGCGTCTCTTCAAGTGGAACGAGGAGGTTGCGGCTCAACCTGCCTAGGTTTATCTTATGAATGGACTCCTAATAAGACTCACATCTAATTTCAAAGGATTACACACCACTTCCATGTTATATTATGGGGTATGGATCCGCAACAAAGCAAGAAGAAAATAATGGTAACGCGCAATCTCCAAGGCGTGTGAGGACACTAGGCTTTAGGTTCGATTCGCCCCCACCAATCTCTCCTCGTAGATTGGATGCAATAGGTGTAACCGGCGAATCCCCTTCAGGATACAATGGAGAACCTTGGTTTGGTTTGCACACCCTAAACCAAGCGATCGACAATGGCAAGATTCTGAACAATAGTCTCCTTAACTCTCTATGCATAAGGGAGAAAAGAAGACGATTTGGAGTGAAGAATGGTTGAGAGATTCTGAGTTTTTTGTGTCAACATCGCATGCGAGATGATTCTATTTATAGACCAACTCATGTCACTTGGTGAAAGGAACCAACTTTTCAAAAGTTTCAAAACGGCCAAATTCGATACATAAGTAGTATTAACGTTCATTAATCGTCACAAGACATCACTGGCCTAATGGCCACCATGTGTCCCTTCCTCATAGAGCTGGTTCAAATCGCCAACAAAGACATTATCATTTTATTTCTCCAGAACGTTAAACAACGGTCATAATATTCAACAAAAATGAGGGACATAGGATTCGAACACTGACCAAGGCACCAAATCAATGAAGTCGCTACCGCTAGGCTACACGACCAAGTAGTGACAATTAGGCGTCATTAATTAGATTTAACCGTTTAAGAATTTTGAAAATTTATTTCAATCCCCACCATTTTCAAAATAAATCCAAATCCCATTATTCCGGAAATCGATGCTTTCGCACAAAGGTATCTTGGCGATTTGAACCTTGCTTAGTAAGCCATGGGTTTCACTCATCCCCGAATAATTTGGTAGACAAGCTTTGAACCAAATATTCATTAGTACAAGCCGCATGACTTACACATGAAAATCTCTGCACCATTGAACGACGTGGTAGTGTGACACATTTGATAAGGCCTTGTGTCGTGTATCCTTTTCATGAGAGCTTACAGAGTCAAGCCCAACTCTAAGCAAGCGGCCACCCTTCACTCTCACATAGGTGGACTTTACCTAAGCACCCCCATAAGTTGGGCACCTCAAGATATATGTGCTATAGGTCCACAAGAGCAAAGCTCACCCTTTTCTTTATTGTCCTTATGGTTTCCAAGTACTTTTAAACCTTGGGATGTATCTATTTGTCAAGTACTTGCAATCACTCTCATAGTGTACTTTGGCCCATTGAACTCAAGACTTGATGCTACTCAAGTGTGAGTCGGGTTTCCACCATTGGTGATCATGTAGATACGGGCTTGAGTCTCATCCCTAATGATGTTTTCAAGACCTATATCCCTTGTCAATCCTTTCGACAAAGGATCTGCAAGATTCCTCTCTGCTTTCACAAAGGCTATGGATATTACTCCATTTATAATCAAATCTTTTACATAGTTATGTCTTAGCCCAAGTGCCTGGACTTTCCATTATAAACCTGGCTATATGCCTTGATATGTTGATTGACTATCACAATGTATGGATATTGGTGCTATTGGCTTTGGCCAAATTGGTATCTCATACATCAAATTTCTAAGCCATTCAGCTTCTTTGCTTCCTGCTACCAATGCTATGAATTCTGCAGCCATGGTGGAGTCAGCAATGCAAGTTTATTTTTTGTATCCCCAAGAAATAGCACCCCCACCAAGTGTGAAGACCCAACCGCTTGTTGAAGCATGATCTTCTGTATAAGTCACCTAGGCATCCGTATAACCTTCTAATACTAAAGGATATCCATTATAGTTCAAACTATAATTCATTGTCCCCTTCAAGTATTTCAATACTCTTCGGATAGCATGCCAATGGTCTTTGCTTGGATTACTTGTATACCTACTTAGTCTCCCTACAAAGATATGCAATGTTTGGTCTAGTACATGTCATGGCATACATTAAGCATCCAATTACTTTTGAGTATTCAAGTTGTGCTACCGGACAACTTTTATTTGGTACTTAAATTAGTGTTGTGATCAAAGCGGAGTAACAACAGATTGACAATCAAATTCATTAAATTTCTTTAACACCTTTTCTATATAGTGAGATTGGGATAAACGTATGTTCTCACCATCTCTTATTATTCTAATCCCTAGTATCACATCGGCTTCCCTAAGTCTTTCATATCAAAAATTACTAGAGAGGAAACTCTTAGTTTTTTTCCACCTCATCTAGATCGAGCACCAAATATTAACATATCGTCAACATATAAACAAATCATAACGCTCTTTTCCATTATGGAATTTACTATAAATACACTTGTGATTCATTTATTTTATATCCACTAGCTAGCACAACTTGATCAAACTTTTGATGCCATTGTTTAGGAGCTTGTTTTAGTCCATACAATGCCTTATTCAATTTACACACCTTTTCTTGACCATTAACCACAAACCTTCCGAGAGAGACATATACACCTCTTCATCTAACTCCCCATTAAGAAATGTTGTTTTCACATCCATTTGATGAATGACAAACTTATAGATGGATGCAAGTGCCAATAGCACTCTAATTGAGGCAATTCTTGCCACAGTGATATGTATCAAAATAGTCAATGCCCTCTTTTGTAAATCCCTTAGCAACTAGTCTTGCCTTAAACTTTATCTATGGTTCCATCTACCTTCATTTTCCTTTTGAAAATCCATTTACAACATATAGGTTTGGAACCAGGTGGGAGGTCTACTAATTTCCACGTTTTATTCCCCATTATCGAGTCTATTTCCTCTTGTATAGCTTCCTTCCGAAAGCCGCATCTTCGAGACTTTATTGCCTCTTCAATGTTTCTGGATCACTTTCAGATATAACATATTGGTCCATAACTGTCTATGGACTCTCGTTCCTTCAACAAGGAACATGAAAAAGTCCCGTTCATACGTTTTTCTTTCCTAGCTCTCTAACTTCTTCTAAGTTCAACTCTCTAAAGTATCATTATTAAATACATTGGTTTCTAGATTATGTGCATTACTATGAACATCATTTTTGTGACTTGAATCGAGTTAAACCTATCTTCTTGAAAGATAGCATCCCTAGACTCACCATCGTATTTACTGAGGATATGAGTCATTAGATTCTATAACCATGAATCTATATGCTTTGCTATTTTTAGCATAGCCCAGGAACACACATTCAATTCCCCTTTTCAGCCTAATTTCTTTCTTTTTGGTTCAGAACTTTTACTATTGCCCTACAACCCCAAACTTTGAAATAGCCAAGGTTGGGCTTTCTATTTTTCCAAAGTTCATACGGGGTTAATTTGTTCCTTCCGTTTGGAATTCTATTCAAGATATAACAAGCCGACAACAAGGCTTCTCCCCAATAACCCTTTGCTAGACCTGTAATATGATAACATTGCATTTACCATTTCTTCTAATACTCTATTTTTCCTTTCAGCCTATACCGTTTTGTTATGGGGAATAAGGTGCGGTTGTTTGGTGAATTATTCCAATAGACTCAAAGTAACTAGGGTTATAGAACTCTCCTCCTCTATCACTCCTGAAACATTTAATAAATGTTTCATGTTGAAGTTCTACTTCTGTTTTAAATATCTTAAATTTATCTAACACTTCATCCTTTGAATGCATTAAATATACATAGCAATATTTAGTACAATCATCTATGAATGTCACAAAATATTTTTTACCACCTATAGTGGGCCAACCATGTAAATCACATACATCGTAATTGAATTAAATCTAACACTTTAGAACTTCTTTCAACTCTAGGAAAAGGAAATCTAGTTATCTTAGTTAGCATACAAGTTGTACATGCATCCAAATCCTACTTGTTTTAGGGAATTAAATATGAATTCATCATTTCATCCATTTTCCTAAAATTAACATGTCCTAAACGAATGCCATAAATTACAAGACTCAACAATATAAGCATAAATAAATCAATTATCATTAATAATATTGAGTTTGAACATATTCTCACAAAGGTATCCCTTTCCTACAAACATTCCTCCCTTAGAGAGGATAAAACTTGTCTCCCTCAAATACACATTTGAACCCGTACTTATTAAGTAACTAAGACAGAAATTAAATTCTTCCTAACATCTGGCACATAATAAACATCCGTAAGAGTGACTACTTTTCCGAAGTGAATTCTAGTTTCACCGTCCCCTTTGCCTTTAACTTGACAATGATGCATTTCCCATATATAGAACGGTCCCATCTTCTTCATTAATTGTCTTGAAGAGATCCTTGTTCTTACACACATGGTGAGTTGCACCGGAGTCAATCCACCATGATCCAACATCTTCTATCATGTTGATTTCGGAAATGATCGCAACAATATTGTCCTTTGTTGCACTAGATTCCTTCTCTTTTTCCTTTTTCAGGAGACGACAATTCCTCTTGAAATGTCCCAGCTTTCCACAATAGAAACAACCGTTTTTCTTTTTTCTTTTTCTTGTAGTCATTCTCATTGTTGTTTTCATGAGATTTTCCAAAATCTCGATTCCTCTTTCTAGAGGACTTACCATATTTCCTTCCCTACTACATGCACCTTCTCATGAATGTAATGTTCTTTAGTATCATCTTGTTTACTTATACTCTTCTTTCTAAACGAAGGTGATTACCCAATTGTTCAAGAGAAATGTCATCTTTTCCGATGTTTAAGACTTCTTTTTAAAGTCTTTCCATGAAGGAGGAAGTTTGTCAATGATCGAGGAGACAATGATGGTTTCATCCATGTGCATATTATGTTGTTTATAGTTATTGAGAATACGTTCAATTTCATGCATTTGTTCCATGATAGTGCATACCATCAACCATTTTATAATTATTAAAACGACTAACAAGAAATTTCTTACTTGTTGCATCCTCCATCATGTATCTTGCCTCGGGTTTCTCCCATAGTTCTTTCGAGGTTCCCGCATTTTGATACACATCGAACAATGAGCTCTGGCCATGCCATTCAAAATATGCCCCATGCAAATGTAGTCATCATTAACCCACTTGTTCCTCTCACGAGTCTCATTGATGGTCTCATCTTTTCTTTCCTCCGGTCTTGGTGTGTTCAACACATATGTCACCTTCAATGTTGTAAGAAGGAAGTGCATCTTCTTTGCCAACAATGAAAGTTTCCGCCTTGAACCTCTCAAGTTTTATAAAGTCAAGTCATATGCTTCAATGTTGCAGCCATTATTAAATAGAACCTAAAGATTGTTATATTGATGGGTATGGATCCGCAACAAAAGAAGAAGAAAATAATGGTAACGCTCGCATCTCCAAGGCGTGTGAGGACACTAGGCTTTAGGTTTGATTCACCCCCACCAATCTCTCCTCGTAGATTGATGCAACTGTGTAAATCGCGAATCCCCTTCGTGATACAATGGAGAACCTTGGTTTGGTTTGCACACCCTAAACCAAGCGTATCGACAATGGTAGTTACGAGAACAATAGTCTCCTTAACTCTCTTTGGGCATAAGGGAGAAAAGAAGGTGATTTGGAGTGAAGAATGGTTGAGAGATTCTCGAGTTTTTCGTGTCAAATCGCATGCGATGGTTCTATTTATAGACCAACTCATGTCACTTGGTGAAAGGAAACAACTCTTCAAAAGTTTCAAAACGGTCAAATTCGATACATAAGTAGTATTAACGCTCATTAATCGTCACAAGACATCTTGGCTTAGTGGCCAACGGATGTGTCCCTTCCCCACAGAGCCATTTTCAAATCGTTTCATCAAAGACATTATCATTTTATTTTTCCCGCCAAACCAATGGTTACGCTCGAATTTTGAAAATTTCTCACATTCCACTAAGCATAGTTCTAAGTAGGGTGATGATAGCCCCTTAAGGATAGTGCTATGCATAATTTATAATTTAAGGTACTTCATTTCAATCCTTATTCATATTGACTTATGAAGTTTAGCTTTGATTATACCTTAATTTTGGTCGTCCAAAATTTGTAATTTTTCATTCGAAGTTCCAAATTAAAGGTTAAACACATTATTAGCCACGCTTTATTATATATAATTTATTATCTTTTATATTTATATGACTTAAAAAGTAATTGAAACAACTAGACATGAATGATTTCATCAAGATGACTGACAGTTTAATGCAAGAATTGAAGTAGCCAGAACCATAGCTAAGAATGTGAATCCTGCTTTTTAAGAAAGAAATGTAAGACAGGACAGGATCGTCTTATCCTATCCCGCCGGGCCACCAAACAACAATTTCAAACAAGAGTACGATAGCTTATCCTATCATGTCTCTCTTATCCTGACCACCAAACGGACCTTAAATATCTCATGTGAGGTGCATGTGGCATGTAGTTGGATTAAAAAATAAAAAGGGTTTCTATAACAACAAACTTGACGTGGGTGAAGGAGTGTCCCTATATCATCAGAAAGAGGTCTTGTTTCTCGTAGTAGTAACGTGTTCTCTTCTCCCTTACCATCATAACAAGTCGAGGAATAGAGGCCTGGTTTTAAGCTCTTTGAGCAAATCATCAACGTTGAGGACTTCTCTCCAAATCTACCAATGGGCAAAGTAAGTAATCATAAGTAACCATTTTTATTGGGAGGGAAAATAAAGGACAGAAAATGACAGAGATATAACATAGTTTATCATACAATGTATTTACCTATCTCTACGACTACACTAAGGAGTTTATTTTTATTGATGTGTAAAAGGTTTACAAGGCTCACATATATATATATAGCATGTCAAAAGAAAGATTCTCTAAAGAATAACATATGTAGGACTTGAAAAATATTAGACTACACAACTTTAACAATTCTCCTAGTTGGATCGAGTAAGATTTTTTTATTGTAGCAACTTCTTGTAAACATTGTGCTCCTTTGGTCCAGCTAGTGCAACACCTTCATCATCAATCATCCTTGAAGGCCAGCTTAGGGGAAATACAAATCCTCGACTTATCAGTAGTGACAATCTTGGTAAACACATATCAACTAGATTCTCTAACCCTAAGGCTATGTTTGAAAGTTTTCCGAGGGGATGGAATTGAGTGATTAATAATGAAGTGGTTAGTAATGGAGTGAAGTGGAAAGGTAAGAACATCACACTCCATTGTTTGGAAGTTCAATGTTGGAATAGAAGAAAATCTCAAACCCCCAATTTGGAGGGTATGAAATGAGAGGTTTTGGATGGAGTGGAGTGGAGTGGTAAGGTTACAATCCTCAACCATCACACTTCATTAATGAAGAAACTCTTAAATAATGAGTTAATGAATTTTCACCACCCACTTCATTACTAGCCATCCCACTCCATCCTCCAAAACATACTCTAAGATCTTTAACAAAGATAAATCTCTATCATTTATCAACTCCCTATAAATCATACTTCAATTGAATATGCTTGCATCTCGAATGGGAGACTGACTATTAGCATGACTAATAGCACCCTGATTGTCACTAAACTATTGAGTATTATTTTGTTCCTTTTCCAATACTCTAAGAAAATTCTTCGGCCATATCATCTCCGTGGCAACTTCTAAAATGGCTATATATTTGGTTTGGGTTGTTGAGAGAGCAACTCTAATTTAAAGTTTAAACCTCCAACTCACAAACATTACCACCCAAGATAAAATATAACCTATGGTGTTTTTCAACTATCCAAATTCTCCTCCCAAGCCGGCATCTTAAGATTGTTTCTTCTGAAAGGTCAAATCTTTGATGACTCCATTATATATGATTGAGTTGAGAAAGATTCAAGATAGTATCCTAAATTTGAATTGAATTCTTTTGGTTAAATAATCTCTTTTCTAGTTGCTCTATAACAAATAGAGATTCTCTAAAAGAAATACCAGCTTCTGCTTCCGGAGGCATACAAATCAATGGTTGGTTAAGCCTTAGGACGATAAATAAAGGAATCTTCTAATCAACTAGGTTAATTCAAAATCACTACATACTCAATGAAACTAAGAACCCGAAGGAATCAGTTTTCTCTCACGACTCCTTTAGGTTCTCAATTGAATTGAAGGGAAGGAAGACATTGTGTGTAAATTGAACAAATATACATACTTAAACAAGCTTCTCGTCAGTAATAGTACACAATTGTGACACCCTTAACTCGCTTATCCAGGTTGTAATATTAATAAACTTAGGAGTAGAATATTCTAAGGTATACTCAAGTTAAGAGTATCAGGAGCACCAACTTTTATCTACTATGGATCCGTTTGTTTTGCAATAAAATAAAAGACAATATAACACAAGTCAATTTGTTCCATGTTTGATTTTAAATTGATGTTGGGACAATATAAAAATAGATGAAGGACAGAATAAGAATGCAAAAACTTGTTACTCAATTAACCAAGGTACAATTTTTTGTCCCAAGTACAATTCAAGCAAAATGACAAAAAGATCCTTCACATCTCCCTTCTTTCCCATGCACGTCTTCCTTCCACTAAACCCACATCTCCAATACGCACGTCTTCCTTGCACTCATGCTTGAATTTAATGTGATCAATATTATCTCCTTTATTTTTCAACAAATTGTGGTTTGTTCCTCTTTGTTATATGACGTAAACTCTTTGGTCATATAACAAAGAATGGCTATATTGAAATTTCTTCACTCCTGATATGCTTTACGTTTTGCAGCTAATTTTTGCACCTGGAAGCCTTTGGATGAGTGGTTTTGCTATTCTATTTTTGTTTATAACTATGAAATGAATATTATAAATTATATAACCATTTCAATAATTTATTTTAATTTATAATATGATAATTATAAAATATAGATAAAAATTTATCAGCATTATTATAATTTGAAAATAATTTTTAAAAATTATAAAAAACAAATATTACTTGAAAAATATATCGACATTTTAATAAATTATAAATTAAGGATAGTAAAATAATTCTTTAATTATTAGTAACAAATAATTTAAAATAAAATTTTGTTATGCGCTCTTTTCATAATGCAAATCAAACATTATATAATGCAAAGGTCATTTTAGTAAAATTTACGTTGTTATGTCCAATACGTAAGGATACTAAACAACGACAACACAAAATCATTTTCAGATCATGATCGACTTAACAAACATCATTACACAAAAATTGTGCGAATCAAATAGACCTAAATGTTTTATTTTTATTCTTGTCCTTTTCCTGGTTTCCCCTTCATATGCGAATATGACCTCTATTCTCTTAAGACTACTATTTCATATTTGAAAAAGAACTAGTTGGGAATCACACATATACTACTTTCATGCAATTCTAGTTGAATGATACACATTCTAGTTGAATAATACACATATTAGAGGTACTTTGTCATGACCCCAAAATCGGGGCTATGTCGGCTAGATAAGAAATGGGGTAAGGCCCAATCTCGAAGACTTTCCAAACATGCTTCAAAGTGTTCCAACCCCAATTACAATAAGTGTGTGTGTGCGTGTGTACTATCAAAACCTCACAAAATACCATTCCAAAGTATTTTGATCACGACCTTTAAAACAAATATGTTTATGATATATATATATATATATATATATATATATATATATATATATATAAATCTTTGGAGATCATCCCCATGACAAAATAACTGTTCCAAAATAAATAAAATGTTTTACATTATTATGTCCATCCAAAAAGAAAACGAAATTACACATGGCATGGTCAAGACATTAATTCTACTACCGCTCAAGAAGTTGAGGCAACACAAGATGGTATAACAGCTCCATTTCCTGCATCTAGACCACTAAGGGAGTGAGTTACACAAACACAATAAGGACATAGGGTAAAATATTAAGCATATAACAACACAAAAATGATAAAGGAAACAAAAATTACATGTAAATATTTATTACCAAAAGTAAAGAGAAAGTTGAACTTAGATTAGCAAAATTGTGTCCTCACAATATATCAACTCTTCTATGAACATCAAGTGAAAGGGACAATTTTATCAACAGTTCTATAAAAAAAATTTATAGAAATGGGGCTACAGAAAGTAAAAGTCTGTTGCAGATGAAAGCCACTTCCTTTTGGCATTTATGAACTTGGAGTAAGAGTTGTATCCCTCTTGTGGCTTCTAGTGAAAGGACAACTTTTATTAAAGGGTCAAGAACAGAAGATGAAGGGAGGATCCATATGCAAAGAGATTAAGACGGAGGGCGTGAGAGTTTTACGTTGCTTCTTTCTCTCTATCTATTCAAACTTAGTAACATAATTGGATGGAAAAAGTAGAGTAAGGTTCAGGTTGGAGGTCCATATAGAGAGTTGTTTGGTTACACGTTTGGAGAAGTAATTTTACATCCAACATCAATTCTATTAGAAGCGGCTTGGAGTAGCTTTTGCTTTTGGAATGAAAAATTACACTAAGTTTTACATCAAACTTGCTTTTTGTTGTAAATATTATAAATCTTGTATTTTTTGCATTAGGCCCATTAGGCAGACCCTTTAGGTTTAGCGTTGCCTATATAATCTTATTAGTGTTTGTACTCATAACAACATCAATAATATTCAGTACAATTTTCCACATGGTATTAGAGCATATCCTAGATCCGTTGTTAGGTTGCCCGCATCATCCATGCCCAAGCCCATCAGCCCGGGCGTGAGGGGGGTGTGTTGAAAGCCGCCTTTAATTACTTCCGCCACTAGCCGCCTTAATTGCAGCAAGTTTGGGCTGCCTTCATTGCAACCTCCAAAGACCTTCATCTAGCCGAGTGTGAGGGATGTGTTTAGTCCCACATCGCCTAGAGATATAGCCAAAATAATGCTTATAAAGCTTGGGCTGCCTTCATTACCTTGAGTGCAGTGTTTGACACCTATTTTTGTTCCCTATTTTATTTTTTAGACGCCACCGACTACTATTCAACTCCTACTTAGCAGCCGCCTCCGCCGTTAGTCACTGTTTCAACCCTATTCGCCGCCGTTCGCCGCGATCTTGCACGGTGACCAAACAATCGGTTCGCCGCCCAAACCCGCCCGTAACCCGGGAAAGCTGGGCCACTAGATGCCGCATGCGCTGCCACGCCGCCACAACCACTACTAAAAAAAAGGTCATTTAGCAAACCAAAATAGTGACCGGATTTTTAGGTTCCTTTTGCGACCGAAATAGAGACCGATTGTAGGATCTACATGAAACACTGGCTGCAGTTGATTCAGAGACCGAAATAGCGACTCAAATAGAGCGTAGTAGAGATATTTGTCGCTACTTCTGGTCGCTAAACAAAGGAAAGTAAAAGTCAGAAATTTATGAATTGTTAGCGACCGAAATGGCGACCAAATTAAATGCAACGGTCAAAATCGGTTTTATATTAGCGACCGATTTATAAATCCGTCGCTAAATTTATGAATTCACACTTTAAACTTTATTGATATTTGCATCGATATTAATTCGGTCGCTAAATGGCGCGTTGAAAAAATAAAATTGCAGTGTTAGCGACTCAAATTTAATTCGGCCGCTCACAATTACAAATTCAAATTAAAACTAACCATATTAGCGACCAATTAATTCGATCGCTAAAACTCAAATCCCTAAATTCGAGGTAACCTCCTTCTTCCTCATTTTTCGGTGTTTTCTCTCTCCCACCCACTGCTTTCTCTCTTCTACGACGCGCTCCGGCCACCTCAACACCCCAAGACACCTCCTATTGCCGCCACCACCGTCATCTCCCCTCTCGCTCGTAAGCTCTCCCTACTCCCATCTCTCGTCTCATTGTCCCACTATGTCATTGTCTATCATTCCCCCTCACTTCGTGGCTCATTCTGGTCACATTGCTCACACCACCACCACCACAACGCCTCCCTCACACCGACCGAGGTAATTGCTTCTCTCGTTGTCTTTTCTCTACATTGTTGTTTCGTGTGTGTCAGTGTGTACATTGGTGTTGTGTGTGTGTTTTGTGTTGTGTGTGTGTGTTGTGAGTGTGTTTGTTGTGTGTTATGTGTACTAAAGTTTGTGTGTTCAATTGGATTGTAATCATATGGTAGGTGTGTGTGTGCTCTGTGTGTGTGTGTCTGTTTGGGATGTTTGTGTGTGTTTGTGTGTGTGTGTGTGCAGAGATGTGTGTTTAGTGTATGTGTGTGTGTCTCGTTTAGGATGTTTTGTGTGTGTGTGTGTGTGTGTGCAGAGATGTGTGTTTAGTGTATGTGTGTGTGTTTAGTGTATGTGTGTGAGTTTAGGGATGTGTGTTTTTGTTACTCATCACTTTCATTTTTTTCATCCAACACATTTCTCTCTTTTCTCTTAGTTTCTCAAGGTGTCTTGATTTCTTACTCAAGGATCATCACTTAGAGGTAATTTTCCTCCAACCTTTCTTCATTACAATTGATGTTGAGTTGATTATCTTCATGCTTGTTCTTAATTTTGTTCAAAAAGAATTAAGCTTGAAAATGGTAGAAAATCATAACTCTTTGTACCCATTGATTTAAGTCTTGAAACTTAATATTGGTGCTTTTATAATCATACTTCCATGCTTGCCAAATGATTTGATGAACAAAAATTTCTCCCCTATTTTCCCCACTTGGCCTAACCATACCCTTTTATTTTACTCTTGATTTCAAAAATTTGTAACTCTTGATAAAGGGAAACAAATCTCCAAATTTGATATCCCTGCTTGTCTAGTGATCAATGATCATCCTTCCTTCTCTTCATGTTTTTCATTCAAATCACTAAGTTGCTACAACTTTCCATATTCCTTGATTTTTATGATTTAAATTCTAGAAAATCATAGAAATGGAATTTGTGAGTTATGACAATTTTTCCCTACTAACTAAGACCCTAACATCTTGTCTATCTATGATGGACTATTAGATCATATAATTAATATAGTTAATTAGTGGTTAGTTACAAATCAGTTGCTTTATCTTACATATAATATAAGTAACTTTTATATATGACTTGATGTAATAAACTTTCTCATAAAATCAATTACACCTTTCAGTTTTTCCTCTCTATTATTTTCTATTTTAATGGGCAATCGCCATGTTTACTAACATGAACATTGAACAACATGGAAAATCTTCTCTTTGATAGAAAGAAATTCTAGCATTATCCACATTTTTTTTATGGTACTGATATGTAATATATTGATTCGATTTGTGTAAACAATAGGCTCCGATTTAAGGACAATTTTTAAAAAAAAAGTCGAAATCAAAATAAATTGACCTTCAGCTCTCCAATCTTATTATTTTTTATGCTTTATTGATTATTTTTTCGTGAGCACATGCTTTAACACTAGATATTCATGAGATAAATTATTTAGGTATAACAATTTAACATAATAGAATAGTGATTTGAGTTGAAATGAATAATTTCATTTATGCACGATAGGTCCTTGTTGTCATATTCTTCTACCTTCCCTCCACTTATCCTTGCTCAGCTGTGTTTTTCTCTCTGTCGGTTCTCGAACACTCAGTGTAATGTATTATGTGAATTATTGTTTTGTTTGGTAGTGAGAGCCGAGCTCAATAGATGTGATCTGTCTCTGATTGTATGTCGATAATTAATTTAATGTTTATGCATGTGTTTGTCAATATGTGTTGTTTGTTAGTGGGGAGCGGAGCTCAATAGGATGTGATATTGTATGATTGTATGCTGATAATTTAATGTTTATGCATGTGTTTGTCAATACGTGTTGTTTGTTAGTGGAGAGCTTGAGTTCAATAGACGTGATCCCGAACCAAAGTGGATGCTGGTTGTGTGCTGATAATTTAGAAATTATGCATGTGTTTGACAATTAATCACATTTGTTAGTGGAGAGCGAGCTCAATAGGATGTTTGCTACAATATTTAATCTAAGTTTGTATTGATTTACGCTGTAATTTATATAAACTCAACAATGTTGCAAATATTTATAGGTTAATGGTTTTATTTTCAGTTAGAGTTAATAATTAATTTACGAAAGCCTTAGTTTCCTATTTGATATTCGACATTAATGAGCATGCGTAACTTATCAAGGTATGCATGCTCATTGTATTGAATCTTGAATTGTCCAAGTGGGACATTTGGGAAAAACCTTTTCACACTCGCATAATAGTCATTTCAATGTTCAAATGCCTTATATACTTGTTGAAATCTTGGTCTGATGCATTTCCTTTTGTTCTCCGGTGTATACTTGATCGCGGTGATTCCGATCGTGCCTCGAGTCGTAACTTGGAGACCGATGGGAAATGCTGCCGAAATTTTGTCAAGTATAAGGTATTTGAATACGGGAATAACTATTAGTAGCCGAGTGTGACAAAGGTTTCTTCTCGAATGGGATAGGTTCATACCTGTCATAAGAACGAGATTGATGGAGTTATTGGAATGCACCGTGAATATATAAGTGTTATTGTAGATTGGTCGCTATTTAATTGCCAAAGAATGAATATTCCTGAGAATCAAAATGGATGTATCGTGAGGTTGGATCTAATAAACGCCTTAGGAAGAGTATAGAGTTGAGTGGTGAGTTTATAGAGTTTGTTGTTAGCCAGAGAGATTTATACTACGGGGGCTGATCAATTGAGGTGTCCTGCAAAAGATGCAAGTGTCAATCTTTCAAAAGCGTGGATGGAGTTGCAGCCTATCTTTATAAGAAGTGGCTTCATGCCCCGATTACTATTGGTGGAGTAACCATGGTGAGACGTTCTCGACTTAAACCCGATTGAGGTCAAGGTTCTGGCACGGAAGTGGTGACTGAGGAAGAATTGAATCCATACGAAGCAGATGATAATGGATCATGCTAGACCACCCACTGGTGTTGTACTAGATTAAGATGGGAGAGAAGATGGTGGAATGGGTTCCCACATAGAAGAGAATCCGAATCCCGAAGCTCAAAGATTCTATGATATGCCGAGTGCCGCAACGATCTCCATTGTGGGGAAGGATGTCAGAGTACACGGAGTTGTCGATGTGCATGGAATGGCTCGAGTATCAAACCGACTACAACATGCAAGAAGGTTGTTTTAATCGCTCAAAGAGGTCGTCCAAGGTGTTGCCGTAAGGCAATCGGATGCCTACAAGTTTTTATCATGATAAGAAGTCCGTGGGAAAATTGGGGTCCTGGGGTGTTTGAAAATTGATTGCTGCCCGAATGGATGGATGTTGTACTATAAGGATGATTCAAAGGAAAGCATAACGTGTTGTCGATTTTGTGGTGCGGATCGGGATAAGACAACCACTAGGATGGGTACCGAGAAGAAGAGGTCGCTAAAAAAGATGTGGTGCTTTCCGCTACGTGCCAAGACTTACAAGATTGTACTCTTCGATGTCCACCGCAACTCACACGAGGTGGCATAAAGGGAGCATGAGAGGGAGCAAGATATCTTGTGTCATCCATTTGATGGAGAAGCTTGGAAGCATTTTGATAGGGTTCATATGGCATTTTCGCAGACCCTCGCAACGTCCGACCGGGGTTACCTGATGGATTTAATCCTTTTGGACACCGAAAAGCATACTTGTTGGCCTGCTATCCCGACTCCGTACAAATCTTCCCCGGGATGTGCATGGAAGGGAGTTTATGTTCCTGGCACTATAATTCCGGGTCCGTCTAATCCAAAAGGTAAGATTGATGTGTACTTGCAGCCACCGATAGAGATGAGTTGACAATGACGTGGAAATGATGGTGTGTTGACATATGACGATCTTCGAGGCAAAACTTCATCATGAAAGCAACTTAACGTGGACGATCAACGACTTTCCGCTTATGGGATGATGCTCGGGTTGGATGACCGCGGGGAAGCTTGATGCCCAATATGTAGGAGCGATCAAGGCATTCACGCTTAAAAACAATAAAGATCTCATATTTTGATTGTCATCACAATTCCTTCCTAAGATCATCCTTATAAGCGGAACAAGAATGCATTCAAGAAGCTGGCCAGCGAGAGAACACCGCCTCCACCACGCTTGATCGGGTCCTAATGTACGGGCACGAGCATGCACTTACCGCTCGTCCATGAAACCCAAGGAGAACATATTCCCGAACATGGCGTCAACTATAATTGAACAAAACAAAGTATATTTTGGAGGTTGCCGTATTGAGGACGCAGCCATCTCGCCACAACATTGATGTCATGCATACCGAGAGGAATGTGTTTTGATTGTGTTTGACACGCGATGGACACCAAGGGAGGACAAAGGATACAAAGAAAGCCCATCGACCTGGCTGACATTTGTAATCGGAAGGAGCTTGAGTTGCAAGACGGTGGCCGCGGCAGACTTATCAAACCGAAGGCAAGTTATACACTACAAAGCACAGAAATTGGTCCGCCTCGAAGTGGGTTAAAGAACTAAAGCTACAGATGGGTATGCTTCCAACTGGGTAGATGTGTTGACATTAAGGAAGCAGTTACATGGAATGAAGAGTCATGATTGCCACGTGTTCATGCAACGGTTGCTTCCAATTGCGTCTCGACGCATTATCGGCAAATTTGGAACCCACTTGTTGAGCTTAGCCACTTTTCTGTGGAGCTTACATCGACAACACTAAATGTGAATCAATTAAAGGATATGGAAGTCAAGATACCCGTTTTGTTATGTAAGCTGGAGCAAATCTTCCCGCCGAAGTTTCTTTGATTCCATGGAACACCCGCGACCATCTACCTCACGGCAAGAGTCAGGCCCACCCAATACCGGATGTATCCATTCGAGAGGTAAACAACATCAACTATTTTACTTAATACATATGAAATTCACGAACACGAGAGGAGAGTTTAGCTTTCCCTAAAACTAGTAATTATTTGTATGTATCCTCTTTAATAGGTTCCCGACTCTTAAACACAAAGTCAAGAACAAGGCACGAGCGAGGGTTCCATTTGTGAAGCATACTTAGTAGAGAGAGACTCCACTTTTGCCTCTTATTACTATCCCACGGTTAACACGAGAAGGACAAGGATGCCTAGAATCGTTGATTCCGGCGAAGGACGTTCAACTAGTCCTCCTATATCAATATTCAACTATCCTATGAGATTTTTGTGGCAAATCAAAAGGATATTTCGGGAGCAATGGACATTAATGTCGCTTCATCCAGATATCCTTCAAAATTGTAAGAGGTGGCCATATTTAGAGTAAGTTTCTACAACGTCTTTAATAAGTTCAATTGACATTTATTATCATTAATCGTCCCCTGCTAATCTCCCATATGTAGGATGTAATAAATTTTATAGTGGATCTCCAACTCGACATTTCAAATGATCAAAGTTGATCGAGAAATTACTTCACTTTGCTACGTGGTTCAGGGAATATGTAGGTTACATCTTCATTTTTGAAGCTATCCATTTTATCTCCTTAAAATATAGCATGTATAAGAATAATATAATATTTGATGGCTTAGGTACTAGATCCGAAAAACAATGTTCAAAATCCATTGTTGTAAATCAACGGGGGCCTAGTCAGATGGGTTACATCATGAATACTTATATTGTAAAATGGATATAAATTTAACACAAAAACATGGAATGAAGGAATGCGGACAAGTAACTATGGTGTTTCAAAGAGCCATCATGGCAATGTAGAGGATGATTTCTATGGGGTTCTAACCGACATCCTTGAACTGATTATACCCGCTTTCTGATGAAATTAGTTATCTTCAAGTGTGATTGGTTTGATCCTACCTTGACATAGGGACAAAATAGATAAAAATTATGGCATTGTTCAAGCTAGGTCGTCGTAAGGTATAGATAAGGCGAACGACCCATTCATTTTTCACAACAGCAGAGAAGTTTATTACTCGCCATATCCCGAAGGACATCATGGCTGGTTGATGTTATTAAGATAAAGGCTTAGAAAGATACCTATGATAATGTAATCAATCAACCAAAAAGATGTCTGCACCAAGACGATGAGTTTTCAAGACCCCACGTATCATTGCAAATTACGGACATTATTGTTAATTCTTCCGCGACATTTCCGAAACCGGGAAGAAGTTGAAAGAGAGTTAATGGATCAACCGAGACGGACGATCCAGCTTAAGGCATTCGGATCAAGCTGATACCGATGAGACCGAGGGTGAATTTAGTGACGAGATTCTACTTAGGTAATTTATTTATGTCATAATTCATCGCGTGAATGTCATTCACTTATTAGGTAATTTATTTTTGTATTATTTACACTGGCAGGTAATCATATTTTCATTTTTTTCACAGCATGGCGCATTCCTCCGAGAGGTAGGGTCGCCGGGAGGTCGGGGTCTGCGAGAGTCCCACGCCGACGCACGCCCTCGGGACGAGACCACCTACCAAAGACTCGTTGATTCGGACACATCAGGATGGGAGTTGCACCCCCCACCCATCCTCACGTGGCAGACACATGCCGCACCCTCATCATCCACACCTACGATGATAGACCATCATCATCATCGGACAGAGAGTCGTGGTCCATCCGACAGAGGATTCTTCTTATTCCCAGGGGGGCTAACGAGTATGCTAATTTAATTTTTTAATATATATAAAGTATCGTTAATTTCTATTTACTTGTTTTTAAAATTTAATTATAACATTTATTAATGCTCTACTTTTGTCAGCTGCCATGGGCGGGCCTTCGATTCGATATCAAGATCCTGCGACGCAAGTTTCACGGTCCATGGCCTACATGGAAGGCCATCCCACGGGTCATAGTGATCACTGTTTCGAGAGTTTAAGGGTAACAATTTATTAAGTTTTAAATTAAATTTACATTATATATATGTACACACGATTTCCTAACAACCGTAAGTTGCGTAAAAGAGTATAGGTGGGACTTAGCTTTAGAGGCTCTCAGTGGACATATTTAAGCATAAAGGCCTCCCGGCTATGAAGAATCACGAACAAAGCCGAGGAAGCGCGTTACGGAGAGTGGGTGGAGCCCAAGATCAAGAGGTACTGATCACAGATCGGCTACCGAGAAGTTCCAGAGATCCAGGCCACAGCCGCTGAATCGAGCTCGATGGTGGCGCATGCTTGGACCGGTGGTCTACACACCACGCCACTACGATGAAATAGTAATACATTAAACTTTTGACTTAATATACTATTTACTCAATTAGTTTTCATTTTTAATTATTCTTAATGAATTTAATATATTATT
>JAUPTC010001228.1:0-27019 GCA_030762895.1 Sophora flavescens
TATGTATTTCTTATCCTGGTCACGACACCGCACCCGAACTAAAATGCGGTTTTGTTACTGTTGCCCAAGTTTAATGATCTTGCGGGTGAGGACCCTCAGCTTGTGAAAAAGATTCCAAGTTGTATGCTCCACAACCTCGGAGCAGGAGGGTCACTTGAGGGACAGTATAAAGTGAAGGCTTTTCCATTTCACTCGAGGAGGCTGAAGAGTTATTGGCTATTGTACGCTTGAGCTATTTCCATCACAACGGAATGATTTGAAGGGTGTTTCTGAAAGGTATTTTCTGCTTCAAGAGCTGCTTCAATAAGGAAGAGATATGTGGCATAAGGCAAGGAGCAGGTCACTAGGCTGAATACTAGGAAAGGTTCGAGCATTTGGTCTCTGGCTGCCCCAGCATGGAATTTCTGAACAACTCCTGATCAATACTTTTATGAAGGATTATTTGCCTATAGATAAGAAATACATTTGGATCTTGCTAGTGGGGAGCATTAGTTGATAAGACCCCAGTGCTTCTTTAAGCAACTATTGAGAACATGTCGTTGAATTCCAATGAGTTTTCTACAGAAGAAATTCAGTTGAGCAGAGGTGTGCATGAGATTCACCAAAGCTCATCTTCTAACCAGGCCGCCCTTGAGAATAGGTGGATGAGCTGACCTGCAGCTGTGAGACAATTGTGGCAATAGACAAGGTTGGTGGCAAGTTATGTAGCATGTGCAATGCACGAGCATCCATTTGATCTTCCGTCCGAGAGAGAAGAATTTGCGGTGACCACAAGGCTTATCGCGTTGAACCCTATAATCAAAGGAAAGCGAGGTCGATCGACATTCCAGACCTCTCTACCAATAGGTACCATCCTAGTTTGGAAAATCACCAAATCTCCGGATGGGAATTATTCCCGACAACAGTCGATGGCTCCAGAACCATCCTCGGTGACCCTTCCTTATACGGACCATCGTTAGAAGACTTGTTAAAAATGGCAATCTAGTGTCTGTCCAGAGAGGGCAGATCACCAGTATTGCAAGATATGCATACAGTTGAGTCAGTTGGCTACATCCGTGAATAGTATACAACAAGTTCAAGGGACAATCATTTACTGACGGTGATAAATCCTGGCCACTCCGACCACAATGTGTGTCATCTCCGAGATGCGGAAAGGTTGTTGGGCCCTTAGGAAAGGATGAAGGATTGTTAAAGCTACTCAACGAGCCTGGATGAGCTACTCACGAGCGGTGGTTGGAGTTGAAGCGAAGAGTATATAGACCACCCATTCCGTTTCCCACTGAGAATTCAGAAAATTTTGAAGATGGGTGGTGAGAATAAAGAAGGAGATTCTTGATGTTTTGAGAAAAGTAGGGATTAACATCCCAACGTTGGATGTGATCAAGCAAGTGCCCAGATATGCTAAATTCCCGAAGGACTGTGCACTAACAAAGAGGAAGATGAAACTAATGAGAGGGTTGACTTGGGAATGAATGTCTCGGCGCTTATCGATCAAAGATAGAGAGGATTGCTTCTATAGGCCCCAATCGTCACGCCACAAAAGTGCAAGGATCCAGGGCACCTTCACTATCCCATGCACTATTGGGGATAAAAGTTTGAGCTGTATGTTGGACTTGGGAGCATGATGATGTATGCCTACCTCCGTCTTAATAACTTGATGCGGGGCCGTTGCGTCTCCCGAGTCTTACCATTCGGTTGGCTAGGAGGACCGTGCGGAAGCCATGGGGATGGTAGAGGATGTCCTAGTACAAGTTGATGATTTGATATTCCTATAGACTTCTATACCTAAACCTGGCAGAAGGGCTATCAGTCGATGACCCATATCTTGGGAGACCGTTCATGATGACATCCCAAGACCAAGATTGATGTTTATGATGGGACTATGTCGATGGGTTTGGTGGTATTGGCAAATTCAAGATTTTGATGCTATGAAAGCACCGGTGAGGAGCACTGTATTCCCCATTAGTTCTTTTCGGAACTCATTGAGAACACTATGGCTGTGACCTTATTTACGATTTCCTGTTATTTTGGTTTTGATGATGTATATACTTGTACTAACTGCACTAACACTAACCCATGTTCTGTTTGTTACGGTTTTGGATTTAACATTGCGGGGTGAGGATGATAGTGAAAGTGATAATGAGAAGTGAAGTTGTTTACTACGGGCAAAAGTCCTTGACCTATGGCTGCTCTAATGCACCATTTGGTGAAGGGCTCGCCTCCTTTGGAACTCAAACCACTTCACGAGAACTTAAATTATGCCTACTTGGGAGGGATGCAACATTGCCGATCATCATTTCCTCCGGCCCTCAGCTTCGATCGGAAGACAAGCTTTTAGAAGTTCGAGGAAAAACAAAAGGCCATTGGGTGGACATTGGCCGATATTCGAAATTAGCCCTCAGGATGCATGCAGAGAATTTCTTGGAGGATGGGGCTAAGCGGTCACAGAGCCCAAAGCGGCTTAACCTGATTAGGATGTGGTAAAGAAAAGAGGTGACCAAGCTTCTACGAGGCGGTATTATCTATCCCATTTACGATAGTTCTTGGGTGATCAGGTTCAAGTTGTACCAAAGAAATGCGGTTTAACGGTAGTTAGGAATGAGAATAATGAACTTGTGCCTACTAGAGTCCAGAATAGGTGGAGAGTTTGTATAGACTATAGGAAGCTAAACCGGGCCACCGAAAGGATCATTTTCCTTTAGTTCATAGATCGGATGCTAGATCGGTAGGTGGTGGATCCCATTATTGTTTTCTAGATGGCTTTTAGGGTATTTCAATTCATATTGCCCACGAGGATCGGAAAAGACCACCTTCACGTGCCCCCGACGCGTTTGCTTATAGGAGGATGCCATTTGGCCTCTGTAATGCTCTGGCACCTTTCAAAGATGCATGCTTAGTATTTTCTACGATTTTATTGAAAAGCGCATAGAGGTGTTTATGGATGATTTTCTGTGTATGGCTCCTCTTTTGATGCTTGTTTGCATAGTCTAGATCTAGTTCTTGAGAGATGCAGTGATCCTGATTTGATTAGAATTATGAGAAATGTCATTTCATGGTAGAGCGAGGGGATAGTATTGGGTCATGTAATTTCCAAGAGGTATTTTTGTGGATCCTGCAAAAATAAATGTAATTGCTTCATTGCCTTACCCATCTTGCGTGCGCGAGATCACGTTCCTTTCTTGGACATGCGAGGTTTCTCACAGGCGCTTTATAAAGGACTTGTGAAGATAGCACTACCATTGAAATCCGCCTTGAAAAATGATGACCTGTTCGAGTTTGATGAAAAGTGCAAAAAGTCATTTGATCATCCGAAGAAAGCGTTGACTCACCCCTGTCATCGGCCCCCAGCTGGACACTACCTTTTAAACCGATGTGTGATGCCTCAAATTTTCTTTGTGGGGGCGGTTACGCACAAAGGGTGGGCAAGGTTGCCCATGTAATTCACTATGCTTCTAGGACCCTAGATCTATAGGGCAAATTACACCACCGCGAAAAAGAGCTGCTAGCTATTGTATTTGCACTTGACAAGTTTAGGTCTTATTTGCTAGGTTCTAGGAGTAGCATTGTTTTCATGACCATGCGACTTTGAAATATCTGTTGAAGAAAAGCGAAGCTAAGCCAAGGCGTCCGGTGGATGCTTTGCTTCGGGGAATTCAATGTGGAGATAAGGATAAAAGTGGAGTGAAAATCCGGTATGAGATCATTTGAGTAGGATAGCAAGGGATGAGGATACATTTCCCGTCCAAGATGATTTCCATGATGAGAGATTGTTACATATGTATGGGGTAACCCCACTGGTTTCTTGACATTGTAAATTTTCTAGTTCTTTGGTGTTGTTCTGCGGTACAAGTGAGACGAAATTCCTGGTGAAGAAGCGATGCAAAATATTATGTGTGGGATGACCCTATTTGTGGAGTTTTGCGGTGACAAGTCATTCGGAGGTGTGTGCCCGATCATGAGGCGGAGTCCATCTGCATTTCTCACATGCCCTCTCGGTTGGAGGACACTTTGGACCTCAAAGGACGGCAAGGAAAGTCCCGGACTCGGGTTCTCTTGGCCCACACTTTTAGGGATTCATATGAGGTATATAAGAGTTGTAAAGAATGTCGAATAACGAGGCAGGCAATCACTCGTAGGAGTGAGATGCCCTGACAGCCCATGCTCTTTTGTGAAGTTTTTTGATGTGTGGGGGATGGACTTCATGGGTCCCTTCCCTCCTTCTTTTAGTTTTGTATATATTTTGTTAGCTGTAGATTATGTTTTCAAAGTGGGTGGAAGCGATCCCCACTAGGACTAACGATGCTCAGTTGTGTCAAAATTTGTTAGGTCCAACATCTTTTGCGGGTTTGGCATACCCCAAGGCCATCATCGGTGACCGGGGGCACACATTTTTATGTGAGAACCTTGGAGGCCTTGCTCGAGAAAATATGGGGTTGTGCATAGAGTGTCCCCTTACCACCCCCAAACAAATGGTCAAGGTGAAATATCAGCCAGAGAGATCAAGCAAATTACGGGAAGATGGTGCGACCTAATAGAAAGGAATGGAGCCGCGAAACGGAAGGCATGCCCTGTCTGGGCACAAGGGACCTTTCAAGACCCCTATAGGGATGTCCCCATTTCGGCTAGTTTTTGGTAAGGCATGTCACCTCCCGGTGGAGGTTGAGCATGAAGCATCTTGGGCGGTAAAGTGTTGTAATATGGATATAAATAAATCTGGTGTTGAAAAGCTACGATTGCAGCAACTTGAGGAGCTTAGGCTTGAAGCCTATGAAAGCTCAAGATTTATAAAGAAAAGACAAAACAATTTCATGATAGAATGATTGTTAGGAAAAGAATTTTTGTGGGCCGCTAGTATTATTGTTTAACTCCACTTTGTGATGGTCAGGAAACTTAGGTCCAAATGGGATGGCCCCTTGTCATTACTAATGTGTTTCCTTATGGTGTGCAGTAGAGATTACACGTGCGGTACACCAAGCCTTTCAAGGTTAATGGGCGAGAGGTTGAAGCCGTTCCATAGTGTGGATGTTGTTGACCATGCGGATGCCAATGTTGAGGAGCTATCTTTGGATGCTCCAACCCTGTGATGCTTGATCGGGGAGTTTTCTTTTCCTTTCCCTCCACTACGATTGTAAAGTCATTTGTTGTTCATTGAGGACAATGCCTGTTTTAAGTGTGGGGGGGGGAACTAGTTGTAGTTTTCTCTTTAAACAATAAAGTTTGCTTTTCTTTGAATAAAGCTCCTGAATAATTTGAGAAGCTCGGGAGCATTTGTGTGTTGAGTTTTTTAGTTGGCAAGTTTGCTAGATTTCGATTGATGTTGCCCTGATTGCTTGCATGATTGATATGTAATGATTTCCCCTATGTTGAAAAATTTTGTGATTCCCATTTTGAAGTGAAAAGCTGAACTTTGGGATTTTGTTATGATAGCATGATGAATGATAAGTTTGGGGTGATAGGGAGCACACACTAGGGATAGTATCTCTTTCCAAACAATTTGCATGAATGTCAGGTGAGGTTTTGAGCCTCCAACATGTTTAAAATGTGTGAAAATCACTTTCAAGTTGCACTTCCTGGATTTGATTGAATCTCTTTTTTGGTTTGCATGATTATATGTGTGTAGCAAATGATTTAGGCAGTTTCTTTGTAAATAGCTACTTGGCCTGAATAAACTAATTCCTATTGCATGTTCCCTAGTTAGCCCTTTGAGCCTATTAGCCTATTAGTTCTTGATAACCTAATGTTATAAGCACAAAAATGCGGAAAACCATGTTAACTTCGTCTTAGGATTAGGAGAGCATGTAATCTTAGAATGGGTGCAAGAACTAAAGTTTGGGGTGGCTGCAGGTGTAATATGTTTTGGGATTGAAAAAAAAAAAAAAAAAAAGTTGGAGCCAAAAGGCTTGTGAAAGAAAAAAGTGTACAAATGTTGAAAAAAAAAAATAATAATAATACAAAAATGCCAAAAAGAAATAAAAGAGTTGTAGCCACCCCAGAAGTGTAAAAAAAAAAAAATATAAATAAAGAAAGGAACTTGAGTGAATTTCAAGGTGTAAATATAGTTCATGCTCTCTTAGTTCCTAGGGTCTTGACTTAGTCCTTTTGTATATCTTACCCTTAGGGAGGCTCCATTACAACCCAATAAAGACCTTCGATGTTGCTTGCATGTTCTGTGAACCATTTTGAGATGAAAAGCAAATTTTTGGGAAGTGTGAAAGTGGCCGAGTGCAAATGGTTAGCGACATAATAAGGTGGTGAGTGAACAAGTAATGCCCTTGTGAGGAAGGCGAGTTGTTTGGATTGGTGATCTCCCTCTTGTGTGTGACTTAGATCCCCGCTTAGATTTCGATTGTTTTCATGATGAAACTCTCAATTGTTTGGAATAAGTGAATGTGGGGATTGCTCTGTTTGAAAAGGGAAACAATGAAGAAAAATTGTTTTTGATGTATTGCTTGAATGTGTGCAATGTTGATTGAATCTTTTGGGCTTGCGGGGTTTTGTGTTTTTTTTTTTTTTTTTTTTTTTTTTTGTTGGGGGGAATGAAAGGTTTTATTTTTTGGTTATTTTAATTATCCCTCTGCTCATCTAGTTTTATAGCTAGTATGACCAGGGTTTTGTGCAAATTATATCGTATTTTCACCCAAATTAGATTAGATTGTCCTCAAGCAAGGTTTTGAGTCTCTAGAGTAGTTTTAAGTTAATTTTGCTAGTTTTAAGTCAAAATAATACACTTATGTTTATTTCCTTGTTTTCGGGTTAAGTAGAAGTTGAGAAAATAAGAAACAGGGAGGTCTCCCCATGCGAAGGACACGCTCGCCACGCGACCCGGCTTGTTGTTCCAAGAAATTGCTAAGTCTCCGGTTCGCCTCGCGAAGAAGGTCTCGCCCGTGAGTCTTCCAAACCTGAAAAAGTCGGGAGGCGATCACGGCTTGCCGTGTTGAAGGTCATGGCCGTGGCGATTTTGAAGGCTGAAGAGTCTCGCCTCGCGATCATCCCTTCGCCTCGCGAATCGAAAAGTCGAGAAGCATCACGGTTAGGCCACGATGGCCATCACGGGCGTAAGGAGGAAACTCTTCATATCCTCGCCTCGCGAGAAGTCACTTCGCCTCGCGAGAATGCCAGGGTTGCTTGCTGGTTCATGAAATTCGCCTCGCGAATGTTTGTCGCCTCGCGAGCCATCCGAATTCGAATTTGTATAAAAGGCATTACGAACATTTTGTAAAGACTTTTGCTTCTCCAACTTTCGATATACATTTTCTCTGTGATTTCGTTGTTGCCATGGAGCACTAAGTCCTAGGATTAGTCTCTTGTTTGAGGATCCTATATACTTGAGGTTATGTAAATCCCTATTTTAATTGCTTTTCCCTTTTCAATACCATATTTCATATTTACTGTTTGTTATTTGGAGTGTGTAATATTGTATTGATTTGTTTGATGATGATAAATTTCCTATACATAATCGCGTTTGTTAATTCGCGTGTGTTCATTCATGATCGTTTGATCATGAGCGCTTAATCCGTTTGTTATTTCGGGAATAGGAATTTGCATCCATAGTAGCAATTACGTTGTTAGTTATTCTTTATGGCGAAGGGATTAGAATGCGCTTAGGGCTTGGGTTTACATTAACCAAGGATAGTTGGGAATTCTTGTGATGGAGTGTCGTTGTTTGATAATTGATAATCCCTTTTCAACTGCCTTGTTTTTGATTGCTCTGTTTTGTTTGTTTCTTAATTGCATTGCAATCAGGCCCCCCCAAAACTGATTTTTGTGAAAGATAATATTCTCGAGTCCTTGAGAGGCGACATCAGAGTTGTCGCATTATACTACAGTTTTAAACCCGCTCGTCCTTTTTGGCGCGTCGTGTGCGACAATGTGACCAAAAAGTGGCGCCGTTAAGCGGGGACTACGAGTTGTTATTTTTCTCAATTTGTTTTTATTTTATTTTCTTTTCTTTCTTTTATTTTACTTTGTTTTGAATTAGTGCGGCTACTAGGTCTCATTGCCCTGACTGTGTGATTTTGACCGGGAAACTCAAAGAAACTTGCTCACACTCGGGAGGGAAGTTCGGGCTAGCACTATTAGTAATTCCAATTAGAAACCTGCTTTTGCAAACATGGGAGACCGAGAGGACATTAAGGCGACTTGCCTTTTGATGTCAACTATAATGGATTATGTATTTCTTATCCTGGTCTTGACACCCCTTTTGAACTAAAATCTGGTTTTATTCACTGTTGCCCAAGTTTAATGGTCTTGCGGTGAGGACCCACACAAGCACTTGAAAGAATTCCAAGTTGTATGCTCCACAACCTCGAGGAAGCGAGAGGAGTCCGAGGGCGAGTATCAAGGCTGAAGGCTTTTCCATTTCACTCAAGGAGCTGCAAAGGATTGGCTATTGTACCTTGAGCCTAACTCCATCACAACTTGGAATGATTTGAAGGGTGTTTCTAGAAAGGTATTTTCCTGCTTCAAGAGCTGCTTCGATAAGGAAAGAGATATGTGGCATAAGGCAAGGGAGCGAGTCACTAGGTGAATACTGGGAAAGGTTCAAACATTTGGTCTCTAGTTGCCCCTGACATCAAATTTACGAACAACTCTGATCCAATACTTTTATGAAGGATTGTTGCCTATGGATAGGAATCGTTGGATCTTTGCTAGTGGGGAGCATTAGTTGATAAGACCCCAGTGCTTTGCTAAGCAACTTATTGAGAATATGTCGTTGAATTCCCAGCAGTTTTCTACAAGAAGAAATTCGGTTGAGCCGAGAGGTGTGCATGAGATTCATAGCTCATCTTCTAACCGGGCGCCCTTGAGAATAGATTGGATGAGCTGACCTCCTTTGTAAGACAATTGGCAATAGACAAGGTTCAGTCGGCAAAGTTATGTAGCATGTGCAATGCACACGAGCATCCATTTGATCCATGCCCGATCCGAGAGAGAAGAATTTGTCGGTGAAGTACCTCGAGGCTTATGCGGTGAACCCCTATAATCAAGGAGGCGGTTAGAATCGGTACAGCATTCCGGACCTCTCTACTAATAGGTACCATCCTATTTGGAGAAATCACCCTGTCTGCGGTATGGGAACTCTTCCCAACAACGGCCGATGGCACCTCAGAATCATCCTCCGGTGACCATACGCACCATACGGACCATCATTAGAAGACTTGGTAAAGCAAATGGCTGCATCTAGTGTACGATTTCAGCGAGAGGGCCGGATGCTAGTATTCAAGATTTGAGGACTCAGATTGGACGATTGGCTACATCCATGAATAGCATACAACAAGGTCAAGGGACAAACCAGCTGACTGCACTGACCCGAGTGATAAATCCTAATGCCTCAACCCTAATGTGAGTGTCATCTCTACGAGATGCTGGAAAGGTTGTTGAGGCCCTTACGGAAAGGATGAAGAAAGCTGTTAAGGCTACTCCCGAGCCCTCTTGTTGAGGCTACTCTTGAGCTGTGGTTGAAGTTGAAGCGAGAGAGTATATAGACCACCCATTCCATTCCCCTGAGAATTCAGAAAAATTTGAAGATGGGTGGTGAGAATAAAGAGAAGGAGATTCTTGATGTTTTTCGAGAAAAGTAGTTCATTAATATTCCCTTGTTGGATGTGATCAAGCAAGTGCCCGGATATGCTAAATTTACGAAGGACCTATGCACTAACAAGAGGAAGATGAAGACTAATGAGAGGGTTGACTTGGGAATGAATGTCTCGGCGCTTATCCAGTCAAAGATAGAGAGTTGCTTCTATAGGCCCTAATCCAAATCTTGCCACAAAAGTGCAAGGATCCAGGCACCTTCACTATCCCAGTACCTTATTGGGGACAAGAAGTTTGAAGCTGTATGTTGGACTTGGGAGCATCAATCAATGTCATGCCTACCTCCATCTTTAATAACCTTGATGCGGGGCCATTGCGGTATACGAGGTCTTACCATTCGATTGGCTAACGAGGACCGATTGCGAGCCCGTGGGGATGGTAGAGGATGTCCTAGTGCAAGTTGATGATTTGATATTCCTATGAGACTTCTATATCCTAGACATGGCGGGAGAGACTCGATCAAGTAGATCACCCATAATCTTGGGGAGACCGTTCATGATGACATCCAAGACCAAGATTGATGTTTATGATGGGACTATGTCGATGGAGTTTGGTGGTATTGTGGCCAAATTCAAGATTTTTGATGCTATGAAGCACCCGGTGAGGAGCACTCTGTATTCCACTTAGAGTTCTTTGTCGAACTCATTGAGGACACTCATGATGACCTTATTTCCGATTTTCTGTTATTTTGGTTTTGATGATGTATATACTTGTACTAACTGCACTAACACTAACCCGTATTACTGTTTGTTACGAGTTTTTGGATTTAACATTGCGGGGGTGAGGATGATAGTGAAAGTGATAATGAGAGTGAAGGCTGTTTACTCGGCAAAAGTCCTTGACCCTATGGCTGCTCCCGATGCACCATCATTGGCTGACCGCCTCCTTTGGAACTCAAACCACTTCACGAGAACTTAAAGTATGCCTACTTGGGGGAGGGATGCAACATTGCCGATCATCATTTCCTCCGGCCTCAGCTCGATTCGGGAAGACAAGCTTTTAGAAGTTACGAGGAAGAACAAAGAAGGCCATTGGGTGGACATTGGCCGATATTCCAGAATTAGCCCCTCCGGATGCATGCACGGGAATTTTCTTGGAGGATGGGGCTAAGCCGGTCGGAGCAGAGCCCAAAGCGACTTAACCCAGCGATTAGGATGTGGTAAAGAAAGAGGTGACTAAGCCTCTGGGCGGGTATTATCTATCCCATTTCGATAGTTCTTGGGTAAGTCAGGTTCAAGTTGTACCAAAAGAAATCCGGTTTAACGGTAGTTAGGAATGAGAATAATGAACTTGTGCCTACTAGAGTCGAGAATATTTGGAGAGTTTGTATAGACTATAGGAAGCTAAGCCAGGCCACCGAAAGGATCATTTTCCTTTACCGTTCATAGATCGAGATGCTAGATCGGTGGTTTGGTCGATCCCATTATTGTTTTCTAGATGGCTTTTAGGGTATTTCGATTCATATTGCCCACGAGGATCGGGGAAAAGACCACCTTCACGTGCCCCTTGGTACGTTTGCTTATAGGAGGATGCCATTTGGCTCTGTAATGCTCTGGCACCTTTCAAAGATGCATGCTTAGTATTTTCTCGATTTTATTGAAAAGCGCATAGAGGTGTTTATGGATGATTTTTCTGTGTATGGCTCCTCTTTTGATGCTTGTTTGCATAGTCTAGATCTAGTTCTTGAGAGATGCATTGATGCTGATTTGATTCGAATTATGAGAAATGTCATTTCATGGTAGAACAGGGGATAGTATTGGGTCATGTAATTTCCAAGAGGGTATTTTTGTGGATCCTGCAAAAATAAATGTAATTGCTTCATTGCCTTACCCATCTTGCGTCGCGAGATCCGTTCCTTTCTTGGACATGCAGGTTTCTACGGGCGCTTTATAAAGGACTTGAGCAAGATAGCACTACCCATTGTCAAATCTGCTGAAAAATGATGCCTGTTCGAGTTTGATGAAAAGTGCAAAGAGTCATTTGACCATCCGAAGAAGGCGTTGACTTCTACCCCCTGTCATCCAGCCCCAGCTGGACACTACCTTTTGAACTGATGTGTGATGCCTCAAATTTTCTTTGTGGGGGCGGTTACGGCACAAAGGGTGGGCAAGGTTGCCCATGTAATTCACTATGCTTCTAGGACCCTAGATGCCGCTCGGGCAAATTACACCACCGAGAAAAAGATTGCTAGCTATTGTATTTGCACTTGACAAGTTTAGGTCTTATTTGCTAGGTTCTAGGGTAGCTGTTTTTTCTTGACCATGCGGCTTTGAAATATCTGTTGAAGAAGCCGAGGAAGCTAAGCCAAGGCGGTCAGGTGGATGCTTTTGCTTGAGGAATTCAATGTGGAGATAAAGGATAAAAGTGGGCTGAAAATCCGGTATGAGATCATTTGAGTAGGATAGCAAGGGATGAGGATACTTTTCCCATCCAAGATGATTTCCCTGATGAGAGATTGTTACATATGTATGGGGTAACCCCCTGGTTTCTTGACATTGTAAATTTTCTAGTTCTTTGGTGTTGTTCTGTGAGGTACAAGTAGACAAAAGTTCCACTGGTGAAGAAGCGATGCAAAGTATTATGTGTGGGATGACCCCTATGTTGTGGAAGTTTTGCGGTGACCAAGTCATTCGGAGGTGTGTACCGATCATGAGGCGGAGTCCATCCTGCATTTCTCACATGCCTCTCCGGTTGGAGGACACTTTGGACCTCAAAGGACAGCAAGAAAAGTCTTGGACTCCAGGGTTCTCTTGGCCCACACTTTTTAGGGATTCATATGAGGTATATAAGAGTTGTAAAGAATGTCAAATAACGAGGCGGCAATCACTCGTAGGAGTGAGATGCCCCAACAACCCATGCTCTTTTGTGAAGTTTTTGATGTGTGGGGGATGGACTTCATGGGTCCCTTCCCTCCTTCTTTTGGTTTTGTATATATTCTGTTGGCTGTAGATTATGTTTCAAAGTGGGTGGAAGCAATCCCCACTAGGACTAACGATGCTCAGTTGTTTCAAAATTTGTTAGGTCCAACATCTTTTGCGGGTTTGGCATACCCAAGGCCATCATCGGTGACCAGGGCACACATTTTCATTGAGAACCATGGAGGCCTTACTCGAGAAAATATGGGGTTGTACATAGAGTGTCTACTGCTTACCACCCCCAGACCAATGGTCAGGCTGAAATATCCAACGAGAGAGATCAAGCAAATTCGGAGAAGATGGTGCGGCCTAATAGAAAGGAATGGGCAGCCAGTCTGGAAGGCATGCTTTGTGGGCACAAGGACTGCTTTTAAGACCCCTATAGGGATGTCCCCATTTCGGCTAGTTTTTGGTAAGGCATGTCACCTCCCGGTGGAGGTTGAGCATAGAGCATATTGGGCGGTAAAGTGTTGTAATATGGATATGAATAAATCCGGTGTTGAAAGAAAGGCTGCGATTGCGGCAACTTGAGAGCTTAGGCTTGAAGCCTATGAAAGCTCCAAGATTTATAAAGAAAAGACAAAACAATTTCATGATAGAATGATTGTTAGGAAAGAATTTTTTTTGTGGGCGGCTAGTATTATTGTTTAACTCCACTTTGAAAGCGATGGTTGGGAAACTTAGGTCCAAATGGGATGGCCCCTTTGTCATTACTAATGTGTTTCCTTATGGTGCGGTAGAGATTACACGTGCGGTACACACAAGCCTTTCAAGGTTAATGGGCAGAGGTTGAAGCCATTCCATGGTGTGGATCTTGTTGTTCCTATGGATGCCAATGTTGAGGAGCTATCTTTGGATGCTCCAACCTACTGCTGATGCTTGATCGGGGAGTTTCTTTTCCTTTCCCCTCACTCGATTGTAAAGTCTGTTGTTGTTCATTGGGGACAATGCATGTTTTAAGTGTGGGGGAGGGAACTAGTTGTAGTTCAAGTTTTCTTTTCTTTGAATAAAGCTCCTGAATAATTTGAGAAGCTCGGGGAGCATTTGTGTGTTAAGTTTTTAGTTGGCAAGTTTGCTAGATTTTGATTGATGTTGCCACAGATTGCTTGCATGATTGATATGTGATGATTTCCCCTAGGACTTGAAAAATTTTAAAAAAGTGATTCCCATGTGAAATTGAAAAGCTGAACTTTGGGATTTTGTTATGATAGCATGATGAATGATAAGTTTGGGGTGATAGGGAGCACACACTAGGGATAGTATCTCTTTCAAACAATTTGCAAATGAATGTCAGGTGAGGTTTTGAGCCTCCAACATGTTTTTAAAATGTGTGAAAATCACTTTCAAGTTGCACTTCCCTGGATTTGATTGAATCTCTTTTTGGTTTGCATGATTATATGTGTGTAGCAAATGATTTAGGCAGTTTCTTTGTAAATAGCTACTTGGCCTGAATAAACTAATTCCTATTGCATGTTCCCTAGTTAGCCCTTTTGAGCCTATTAGCCTATTAGTTCTTGATAAACTAATGTTATAAGCCCAAAAATACTGGAAAACCATGTTAACTTAGATCTTAGGATTAGGAGAGCATGTTATGTTAGTATGGGTGCAAGAAACTATAGTTTGGTGTGGCTGCATGGTGTAATATGTTGTTGGGATTTAAAAAAAAAAAAAAAAAAAAAAGTTGGAGCCAAAGGCTTGTGAAAGAAAAAGTGTACAAATGTTAAAAAGAAAAAAAAAAATAAAAAAAAATACAAAAATGCCAAAAAGAAATAAAAAGAGTTGTAGCCACCCAGAAGTGTAAAGAAAAAAAATAAGGAAAGGAACTTGAGTGAATTTCAAGGTGTAAATATAGTTCATGCTCTCTTAGTTCCTAGGGTCTTGAGCTTAGTTCCTTTTGTATATCCTACCCTTAGCCAGGCCTCATTACAACCCAATAAAGACCTTCTGATGTTGCTTGCATGTTTTTCGTGGGAGCCATTTTGAGATGAAAAGCAAATTTTTGGGAAGTGTACTTGAAAAGTGAAGCCGAGTGCAAATTGTTAGCTGACATAAAGCTGAGTGGTTGAGTGAACAAATAATGCCCTTGTGAGGAAGGCGAGTTGTTTTGGATTTGGTGATCTCCCTCTTGTGTGTGACTTAGATCCCCTGCTTAGATTTCTGATTGTTTTCATGATGAAACTCTCAAATGTTTGGAATAAATGAATGTGGGGATTGCTCTGTTTGAAAAGAGGGAAACAATGAAGAAAAACTGTTTTTGATGTATTGCTTGAATGTGTGCAATGTTGATTGAATCTTTTGAGCTTGCCAGGTCTTGAGTCTTTTTGATTTTTTGAGTCTTAGTTTGCTTGGGGACAAGCAAAGTTTAAGTTTGGGGTATTTTGATAAGCCTCTGGCTCATCTAGTTTTATAGCTAGTATGACCAGGGTTTTGTGCAAATTATATCGTATTTTCACCCAAATTAGATTAGATTGTCCTCAAGCAAGGTTTTGAGTCTCTAGAGTAGTTTTAAGTTAATTTAGCTAGTTTTAAGTCAAAATAATACACTTATGCTTATTTCCTTGTTTTCAGGTTAAGTAGAAGCTGAGAAAATAAAGAACGGGGAGTCTCGCCCGCGAAGGACACGCTCGCCACGCGACCCGGCTTTATTTGTTCCAAGAAATTGCTAAGTCTACGGGTCGCCTCGCGAAGAAGGTCTCGCCCGCGAGTCTTCCAAACCTGAAAAAAGTCGAGACGATCACGGCTTGCCCGTGTTGAAGGTCATGGCCGTGGCGGTTTTGAAGGCTGAAGAGTCTCGCCTCGCGATCATCCGCTTCGCCTCGCGAATCCCCGAAAGTCGAGAGAGCATCACGGTTAGGCCACGATGGCCATCACGGGCGTAAGGAGGAAACTCTTCATATCCTCGCCTCGTGAGAGTCACTTCGCCTCGCGAGAATGCCAAGGGTTCTTATGTGTTCATGAAATTCGCCTCGCGAATGTTTGCTCGCCTCATGAGCCCCTCGAATTCTGAATTTGTATAAAGCATATTACGAACATTTTGTAAAGACTTTTGCTTCTCCAACTTTCGATATACATTTTTCTCTGTGATTTCGTTGTTGCCATGGAGCACTAAGTCCTAGGATTAGTCTCTTGTTTGAGGATCCTATATACTTGAGGTTATGTAAATCCCTATTTTAATTGCTTTTCCCTTTTCAATACCATATTTCATATTTCTGTTTGTTATTTCGAGAGTGTGTAATATTGTATTGATTTGTTTGATGATGTAAATTTCCTATACATAATCGCGTTTGTTAATTCGCGTGTGTTCATTCATGATCGTTTGATCATGAGCGCTTAATCCGTTTGTTATTTGGGAATAGGAATTTGCATCCATAGTAGCAATTACGTTGTTAGTTATTCTTTATGCTTGAAAGGGATTAGAATCTGCTTAGGGCTTGGGTTTACATTAACCAAGGATAGTTGGGAATTCTTGTGATGGGTTAGTCGTTGTTTGATAATTGATAATCTCCTTTTCAATTGCCTTGTTTTTGATTGCTCTGTTTTGTTTGTTTCTTAATTGCATTCCAATCAAACCCCCCAAAACTGATTTTTGTGAAAGATAATATTCTCGAGTCCTTGAGAGGCGACATCAGAGTTGTCGCACTATACTACATTTTAAACCCGCTCGTCCTTTTTTGCGCGTGCGCGGCAGTGTGACCAAAAATTGGCGCCGTTCTTGGGGACTACGAGTTGTTATTTTTCTCAATTTGTTTTTATTTTATTTTCTTTTCTTTCTTTTATTTTTACTGTTCTGTTTTGAATTGAGTGCGGCTACTAGGTCTCATTGCCCTGAGCTGTGTGATTTTGACCGGAAATTGAAAGAACATTGCACACACTCCGTAGGGAATTTCGGGCTAGCACTAGTAGTAATTCCAATTTTAAAACTGCTTTTGAAAACATGGGAGACCGAGGAGGACATTAAGGCGACTTCCTGCCCACTGATGTCAACTATAATGGATTATGTATTTCTTATCTGGTTTGACACCCCTTTTGAACTAAAATCTGGTTTTATTCACCTGTTGCCCAAGTTTAATGGTCTTGCGGTGAGGACCCACACAAGCACTTGAAAGAATTCCAAGTTGTATGCTCCACAACCTCGAGGAAGCGAGAGGAGTCGCGAGGGCGAGTATCAAGGTGAAGGCTTTTCCATTTCACTCAAGGAGGCTGCAAAGGATTGGCTATTGTACCTTGAGCCTAACTCCATCACCACTTGGAATGATTTGAAGAGGTGTTTCTAGAAAGGTATTTTCTGCTTCAAGAGCTGCTTCCATAAGGAAAGAGATATGTGGCATAAGGCAAGGGAGCGAGTCACTAGGCTGAATCCTGGGAAAGGTTCAAACATTTGGTCTCTAGTTGCCCTGACATCAAATTTCCGAACAACTCCTGATCCAATACTTTTATGAAGGATTGTTGCCTATGGATAGGAATCGTTGGATCTCTTGCTAGTGGGGGAGCATTAGTTGATAAGACCCCAGTTTCTTGCTAAGCAACTTATTGAGAATATGTCGTTGAATTCCCGGCGAGTTTTCTACAAGAAGAAATTGAGTTGAGCCAAGAGGTGTGCATGAGATTCATAGCTCATCTTCTAACCAGGCCGCCCTTGAGAATAGATTGGATGGTGACCTCCTTTGTAAGACAATTGGCAATAGACAAGGTTCAGCGGCAAAGTTATGTAGCATGTGCAATGCACACGAGCATCCATTTGATCCATACCCGATCCGAGAGAGAAGAATTTGTCGGTGAAGTACCTCGGGCTTATACGGTGAACCCCTATAATCAAGGAGGCGGTTAGAATCGGTACGGCATTCCAGACCTCTCTACTAATAGGTACCATCCTAGCTGGAGAAATCACCAATGTCTGCGGTATGGGAACTCTTCCCAACAACGGCCGATGGCACCTCGAGAATCATCCTCCGGTGACCATACTGCACCATACGGACCATCATTAGAAGACTTGGTAAAGCAAATGGCTGCATCTAGTGTACGATTTCAGCGAGAGGGACGGATGCTAGTATTCAAGATTTGAGGAGACCACAGTTGGACGAGTTGGCTACATCCATGAATAGTATACAACAAGGTCAAGGGACAAACCAGCTGCCTGCCTGGCCGGTGATAAATCCTAATGCCTCCAACCTAATGTGAGTGTCATCTCTCTGGAGATCCGGAAAGGTTGTTGAGGCCTTACGGAAAGGATGAAGAAACTGTTAAGGCTACTCCAGGCCTCTTTGTTGAGGCTACTCTTGAGCATGTGGTTGAAGTTGAAGCGAGAGAGTATATAGACCACCCATTCCATTCCCACACGAGAATTCAGAAAAATTTGAAGATGGGTGGTGAGAATAAAGAGAAGGAGATTCTTGATGTTTTTCGAGAAAAGTAGGCATTAATATTCCCTTTGTTGGATGTGATCAAGCAAGTGCCCGGATATGCTAAATTTACGAAGGACCTATGCACTAACAAGAGGAAGATGAAGACTAATGAGAGGGTTGACTTGGGAATGAATGTCTCGGCGCTTATCCAGTCAAAGATAGAGAGGAGTTGCTTCTATAGGCCCTAATCAAGTCTGCCACAAAAGTGCAAGGATCCGAGGCACCTTCACTATCCCATGCCTTATTGGGGATAAGAAGTTTGAGAGCTGCATGTTGGACTTGGGAGCATCAATCAATGTCATGCCTACCTCCATCTTTAATAACCTTGATGCGGGGCCATTGCGGTATCACGAGGTCTTACCATTCGGTTGGCTAACGAGGACCGAGTGCCCGACCCATGGGGATGGTAGAGGATGTCCTAGTGCAAGTTGATGATTTGATATTCCCTGAGACTTCTATATCCTAGATATGGCGGGGAGAGACTCGAGTCAAGTAGATCACCCGTAATCTTGGGAGGCCGTTCATGATGACATCCAAGACCAAGATTGATGTTTATGATGGGACTATGTCGATGGAGTTTGGTGGTATTGTGGCCAAATTCAAGATTTTGATGCTATGAAGCACCCGGTAGAGAGCACTCTGTATTCCACTTAGAGTTCTTTATCCGAACTCATTGAGAACACTCATGATGACCTTATTTCTGATTTTCCTGTTATTTATGGTTTTGATGATGTATATACTTGTACTAACTGCACTAACACTAACCCGTATTCCGTTTGTTACGAGTTTTGGATTTAACATTGCGGGGGTGAGGATGATAGTGAAAGTGATAATGAGAGTGAAGCTGTTTACTCGGCAAAAGTCCTTGACCTATGGCTGCTCCCAATGCACCATACTGTTGAGCGGCCGCCTTCTTTGGAACTCAAACCACTTCACGAGAACTTAAAGTATGCCTACTTGGGGAGGGATGCAACATTGCGATCATCATTTCCTCCAGCCTCGACTCGATCGGGAAGCCAAGCTTTTAGAAGTTACGAGGAAGAACAAGAAGGCCATTGGGTGGACATTGGCGATATTCGGAATTAGCCCTCCTCGAGATGCATGCCGAGAATTTTCTTTGGAGGATGGGGCTAAGCCCGGTCGGAGCAGAGCCCAAAGGCGACTTAACCCCGATTCCGGATGTGGTAAAGAAAGAGGTGACCAAGCTTCTACGGGCGGGTATTATCTATCCCATTTGATAGTTCTTGGGTAAGTCGGTTCAAGTTGTACCAAAGAAATCCGGTTTAACGGTAGTTAGGAATGAGAATAATGAACTTGTGCCTACTAGAGTCAGAATAGTTGGAGAGTTTGTATAGACTATAGGAAGCTAAACCAGGCCACCGAAAGGATCATTTTCCTTTGCTAGTTCATAGATCGGATGCTAGATCGGTTGGTTGGTCAGATCCCATTATTGTTTTCTAGATGGCTTTTAAGGGTATTTCCGATTCATATTGCCCCCGAGGATCGGGGAAAAGACCACCTTCACGTGCCCCTTGATGCGTTTGCTTATAGGAGGATGCCATTTGGCCTCTGCAATGCTCCTGGCACCTTTCAAAGATGCATGCTTAGTATTTTCTCGATTTTATTGAAAGCTTGCATAGAGGTGTTTATGGATGATTTTTCTTTGTGTATGGCTCCTCTTTTGATGCTTGTTTGCATAGTCTAGATCTAGTTCTTGAGAGATGCATTGATCTTGATTTGATTACGAATTATGAGAAATGTCATTTCATGGTAGAGCAGGGGATAGTATTGGGTCATGTAATTTCCAAAGAGGGTATTTACGTGGATCCTGCCAAAAATAAATGTAATTGCTTCATTGCCTTACCCGTCTTGCGTACGCGAGATACGTTCCTTTCTTGGACATGCAGGTTTCTCTGGGCGCTTTATAAAGGACTTGACAAGATAGCACTACCATTGTCAAATCTGTTGAAAAATGATGCCCTGTTCGGTTTGATGAAAAGTGCAAAGAGTCATTTGACCATCCCGAAGAAGGCGTTGACTTCTACCCCTGTCATCAGCCCCCAGAGTGGACATTACCTTTGAGACCGATGTGTGATGCCTCAAATTTTCTTTGTGGGGGCAGTTACGGCACAAAGGGTGGGCAAGGTTGCCCATGTAATTCACTATGCTTCTAGGACCCTAGATCCGCTCGAGCAAATTACACCACCAACGAGAAAGAGTTGCTAGCTATTGTATTTGCACTTGACAAGTTTAGGTCTTATTTGCTAGGTTCTAGGGTAAGCTGTTTTTCTTGACCATGCAGCTTTGAAATATCTTTGAAGAAGCCGAAGCTAAGCCAAGGGCGATCGGTGGATGCTTTTGCTTGGGGAATTCAATGTGGAGATAAAGGATAAAAGTGGAGGTGAAAATCCGGTAGCGAGATCATTTGAGTAGGATAGCAAGGGATGAGGATACATTTTCCCATCCAAGATGATTTCCTGATGAGAGATTGTTACATATGTATGGGGTAACCCACTGGTTTCTTGCGACATTGTAAATTTTCTAGTTCTTTGGTGTTGTTCCTGCGGTACAAGTAGGCAAAAGTTCCCCATGGTGAAGAGCGTGCAAAAGTATTATGTGTGGGATGACCCCTATTTGTGGAAGTTTTGCGGTGACCAAGTCATTCGGAGGTGTGTACCCGATCATGAGACGGAGTCCATCCTGCATTTCTCACATGCCTCTCCCGGTTGGAGGACACTTTGGACCTCAAGGGCAGCAAGAAAAGTCTTGGACTCAGGGTTCTCTTGGCCCACACTTTTTAGGGATTCATATGAGGTATATAAGAGTTGTAAAGAATGTCAAATAACGAGGCCGGCAATCACTCGTAGGAGTGAGATGCCCCAACTGACCCATGCTCTTTTGTGAAGTTTTTGATGTGTGGGGGATGGACTTCATGGGTCCACTTCCCTCCTTCTTTTGGTTTTATATATATTTTGTTGGCTGTAGATTATGTTTCAAAGTGGGTGGAAGCAATCCCCACTAGGACTAACGATGCTCAGATTGTTTCAAAATTTGTTAGGTCCAACATCTTTTGCGGGTTTGGCATACCCAAGGCCATCATCGGTGACCGGGGCACACATTTTTTATGAGAACCTTGGAGGCCTTACTCGAGAAAATATGGGGTTGTACATAGAGTGTCCTTGCTTACCACCCCCGAACCAATGGTCAAGCTGAAATATCCAGCAGAGAGATCAAGCAAATTGCGGAGAAGATGGTGCGAGCCTAATAGAAAGGAATGGAGCCTAGTCTGGAAGGCATGCTGTGGAGCACAAGAGGACTGCTTTCAAGACCCCTATAGGGATGTCCCCATTTCGGCTAGTTTTTGGTAAGGCATGTCACCTCCCGGTGGAGGTTGAGCATAGAGCATATTGGGCGATAAAGTGTTGTAATATGGATATGAATAAATCCGGTGTTGAAAGAAAGGCTGCGATTGCGGCAACTTGAGGAAACTTAGGCTTGAAGCCTATGAAAGCTCCAAGATTTATAAAAGAAAAGACAAAACAATTTCATGATAGAATGATTGTTAGGAAAGAATTTTTGTGGGCCAGCTAGTATTATTGTTTAACTCACTTTGAGCGATGGTGGAAACTTAGGTCCAAATGGGATGGCCCCTTTGTCATTACTAATGTGTTTCCTTATGGTGCGGTAGAGATTACACGTGCGGGTACACACAAGCCTTTCAAGGTTAATGGGCGAGAGGTTGAAGCCATTCCATGGTGTGGATGTTGTTGACCCTATGGATGCCAATGTTGAGGAGCTATCTTTGGATGCTCCAACCTACTGTGATGCTTGATCGGGGAGTTTCTTTTCCTTTCCCTCGCTCACGATTGTAAAGTCATTTGTTGTTCATTGGGGACAATGCATGTTTTAAGTGTGGGGGAGGGAACTAGTTGTAGTTTTTCTTTTCTTTGAATAAAGCTTTTCTTTGAATAAAGTCTGAATAATTTGAAGCTCGGGAGCATTTGTGTGTTAAGTTTTTTAGTTGGCAAGTTTGCTAGATTTTGATTGATGTTGCACAGATTGCTTGCATGATTGATATGTAATGATTCCCCTAGGATTGAAAAATTTTAAAAGTGATTCCCATGTGAAATTGAAAACTGAACTTTGGGATTTTGTTATGATGGCATGATGAATGATAAGTTTGGGGTGATAGGGAGCACACACTAGGGATAGTATCTCTTTCAAACAATTTGCATGAATGTCCAGGTGAGGTTTTGAGCCTCCAACCTGTTTTAAAATGTGTGAAAATCACTTTCAAGTTGCACTTCCCTGGATTTGATTGAATCTCTTTTTGGTTTGCATGATTATATGTGTGTAGCAAATGATTTAGGCATTTTCCTTGTAAATAGCTACTTGGCCTGAATAAACTAATTCCTATTGCATGTTCCCTAGTTAGCCCTTTTGAGCCTATTAGCCTATTAGTTCTTGATAACCTAATGTTATAAGCCCAAAAATCTGGAGAACCATGTTAACCCGATCTTAGGATTAGGAGAGCATGTAATCTTAGAATGGGTGCAATAAACTAAAGTTTGGGGTGGCTGCAAGGTGTAATATGTTGTTGGGATTGAAAAAAAAAAAGAGTTGGAGCCAAAAGCGTGTGAAAGAAAAAAAAGTGTACAAATGTTGAAAAAAAAAAGAAAAAAAAATATACAAAAATGCCAAAAAGAAATAAAAAGAGCTGTAGCCACCCAGAAGTGTAAAAAAAAATAAAAATAAATAAATAAATAAAGAAAGGAACTTGAGTGAAATTCAAAGTGTAAATATAGTTCATGCTCTCTTAGTTGCTAGGGTCTTCAGCTTAGTTCCTTTTGTATATCCTACCCTTAGCCAGGCCCCCTTACAACCCAATAAAGACCTTGATGTTGCTTGCATGTTTTAGTGGGAACCATTTTGAGATGAAAAGCAAATTTTTGGGAAGTGTACTTGAAAGTGAGCGAGTGCAAGTTGTTAGCTGACATAAAGCGGGTGTTGAGTGAACAAATAATGCCCTTGTGAGGAAGGCGGTTGTTTTGGATTTGGTGATCTCCCTCTTGTGTGTGACTTAGATCCCCTGCTTAGATTTCTGATTGTTTTCATGATGAAACTCTCAAATTGTTTAGAATAAATGAATGTGGGGATTGCTCTGTTTGAAAAGGGGAAACAATGAAGAAAAATTGTTTTTGATGTATTGCTTGAATGTGTGCAATGTTGATTGAATCTTTTGAGCTTGCGGTCTTGAGTCTTTTTGATTTTTTTGAGTCTTAGTTTGCTTGGGGACAAGCAAAGTTTAAGTTTGGGGTATTTTGATAAGCCTACGGCTCATCTAGTTTTATAGCTAGTATGACCAGGGGTTTTGTGCAAATTATATCGTATTTTCACCCAAATTAGATTAGATTGTCCTCAAGCAAAGTTTTGAGTCTCTAGAGTAGTTTTAAGTTAATTTAGCTAGTTTTAAGTCAAAATAATACACTTATGCTTATTTCCTTGTTTCGGGTTAAGTAGAAGTTGAGAAAATAAAAGCAGGGGATTCGCCCACGAAGAATCGCTCGCCACGCGACCCCGGCTTTATTGTTCCAAGAAATTGCTAAGTCTACGGGTCGCCTCGCGAAGAAGGTCTCGCCACGCGAAGTCTTCCAAACCTGAAAAAGTCAGAGGCGATCACGGCTTGCCGTGTTGAAGGTCATAGCCGGTGGCGATTTTGAAGGCTGAAGAGTCTCGCCTCGCGATCATCCCTTCGCCTCGCGGATCCGAAAGTCGAGAGAGCATCACGGTTAGGCCACTGATGGCCATCACGGGCGCAAGGAGGAAACTCTTCATATCCTCGCCTCGCGAGAAGTCACTTCGCCTCGCGAGAATGCCAGGGTTCTTGCTGTTTATGAAATTCGCCTCGCGAATGTTTGCTCGCCTCGTGAGCCCTCGAGTCGATTTGTATAAAGGCACGTTCTGAACATTTTGTAAAGACTTTTGCTTCTCCAACTTTCGAATATACATTTTTCTTTGCGATTTCGTTGTTGCCATGGAGCACTAAGTCCTAGGATTAGTCTCTTGTTTGAGGATCCTATATACTTGAGGTTATGTAAATCCCTATTTTAATTGCTTTCCCCTTTTCAATACCATATTTCATATTTCTGTTTGTTATTTGGAGTGTGTAATATTGTATTGATTTATTTGATGATGTAAATTTCCTATGCATAATCGCGTTTGTTAATTGGCGTGTGTTCATTCATGATCGTTTGATCATGGCGCTTAATCCGTTTGTTATTTCGGGAATAGGAATTTGCATCCATAGTAGCAATTACGTTGTTAGTTATTCTTTATGGCGAAGGGGATTAGAATCCGCTTAGGGCTTGGGTTTACATTAACCAAGGATAGTTGGGAATTCTTGTGATTAGATTAATCGTTGTTTGATAATTGATAATCCCTTTTCAACTGCCTTGTTTTTGATTGCTCTGTTTTGTTTGTTTCTTAATTGCATTCCAATCAAGCCCCCCAAAACTGATTTTTGTGAAGATAATATTCTCGAGTCCTTGAGAGGCGACATCAGAGTTGTCGCATTATACTACACTTTTAAACCCGCTCGTCCTTTTTTGGTGTTTTCTATTTATTTTATTTTTTTTTCTTTCTTTTATTTTTACTTGCTTTTGAATTGAGTCCGCTACTAGGTCTCATTACCTAGTACGTGTGTTTTGACCGAGGAAATTGAAAGAACATTGCCACGCTCCGTGGGAATTTCGGGCACTCTGTGTAGTAATCCCGATTTTAAAGCGCTTTTGAAAACATGGGAGACCGAGAGGACATTAAGGCGACTTGCTGCAGTGTCAACTATAATGGATTATGTTCTTATCCAGTGTGGCTTCCTTGTGAACTAAAATCCGGTTTTATTCACTGTTGCCCCGGTTTAATGGTCTTGCGGTGAGGACCACCTCTAAACGTGAAAAAATTCCCGAGTTGTATGCTCATGACCTCGAGGAAGGCGGAGGAGTCAGGGCGATGTAAAGTGAAGGCTTTTCCATTTCACTCACGGAGGGTACGCAAAGTTGGCTATTAGCCTTGAGCCTAACTCCATCGCGACTTGGAATGATTTGAAGAGGGTGTTTCTAGAAAGGTATTTTCTCATGAGAGGTGCTTGATAAGGAAAGAGATATGTGGCATAAGGCAGAGACCAGTCACTAGTGAGATATACTAGGAAAGGTTCAAACATTTGGTCTCTAGTTCCCCCGACATCAAATATTAGACAACTCTGATCCAATATTTTATGAAGGATTGTTGCCTATGGATAGGAATGTGTTGTGATCTTTGTAATTGGGGAGCATTAGTTGATAAGACCCCAGGTTTGCTAAGCAACTTATTGAGAACATGTCGTTGAATTGCGATTTTCTACAAAAGAAATTGATTGGGCAGAATTGTGCATAGAGATTCATAGCTCATCTTACCAGGCCGCCCTTGAGAATAGAGTGGATGGTGACCTCCCTAATAAGACAATTGGCAATAGACAAGGTTCAGCCGGCAAAGTTATGTAGCATGTGCAATGCTGAGCATCCATTTGATCCATGCCCAATCCGGAGAAGAAGAATTTGTCGATTGAAGTACCTCGAGGCTTATGCGGTGAACCCCAATATTCAAGGGAGGCAGTCAAATTCGATTACAGCATTCCGGACCTCCACTAATGCAGTACCATCTAGTATGGAGAAATCACCTAATCCTACGGTATAGGAATTCTTCCCAACAACGACCGTGGCACCTTCGAATCATCCTCCGGTGACCCTTACGCATACGGACCATCATTAGAAGGCTTGGTAAAGCAAATGGCTGCATCCCCAGTGTACGGTTTCAGCGAGAGGGCCGGATCAAGTCATTCAAGGATTGGATACCGCAGGTTGGGCCGAGTTGGCTAATCCCCGAATAGCATACAACAAGGTCAAGGGACAAACAGTACTTTGCACAGCCGATGATAAATCCTAATGCCTCAAACCCTAATGTGAGTGTCCATCCCTACGAGATCCAGAAGGGATGTTGAGGCCAACAGAAAAGGATGAAGTATTGAGGCTACTCTGAGCATGCGGTAGAGGCTACTCACGAAGGTGGTTGAAGTTGAAGCGAGAGTATATAGACCCCACGTTCCATTCCACTTTGAGAATTGAGAAAAATTTGAAGATGGGTGGTGAAAGGAAATAAAGGAGAAGGAGATTCTTGATGTTTTTCGAAAAAAAGTAGGCATTAACATCACACTCGACGGATGTGATCAAGCAAGTGCCCGGATATGCTAAATTTACGAAGGACCAATGCACTAACAAGAGGAAGATGAAGACTATTGGAGGTTGGCTTGGGAATGAATGTCTCGGTAATCAGATCAAAGATAGAGAGAGTTGCCATAGGCCTAATCCAATACTGCCACAAAAAGTGCAAGGATCCGAGCCACCTTCACTATCCCATGCACTATTAGGGGACAAGAAATTTGAAGCTGTATGTTGGACTTGGGAGCATCCGATCGATGTCATGCCTACCTCCGTCTTTAATAACCTTGATGCGGGGCCTTTTGCGATATACCAGAAGGTCTTACCATTCGATTGGCAAGGGGACGGTTTGCCCGACCCAGAAGGGATGGTAGAGGATGTCTAGTGCAAGTTGATGATTTGATATTCCACTGCGGACTTCTATATCCTAAATATGGCGGGGAGGGCTGGAGTCAATTAGATCACCCATAATCTTGGAGAGGCCGTTCATGATGACATCAGGGCCAAGATTGATGTTTATGATAGGACTATGTCGATGGAGTTTGGTGTGTGTGGCCAAATTCAAGATTTTGATGCTATGAAGCACCCACGATAGAGGAGCACTGTTGTATTCCACTTAGAGTTCTTTGTGAACTCATTAGGGAGAACACTCATGATGACCTTATTTCGATTTTCACATTATTTGGTTTTGATGATGTAATATACTTGTACTAACTGCACTAACACTAACCCATGTTCTGTTTGTTACGAGGTTTTTGGATTTAACATTGCGGGGTGAGGATGATAGTGAAAGTGATAATGAGTGAAGGTTTGTTTACTCGTTTAAGTCATGACCACATGAGGCTGCTCCCTAATA
>JAUPTC010001229.1:0-27002 GCA_030762895.1 Sophora flavescens
TTAGGCCCATTTAAGTGAAGGAACATCATGGACTGCGCACTGATCCTCGCCAGAAAACTCGGGAACCAATTTAGCCTTGATTTTGGGCTAATTTGACAATTCCCTTGAAACATGAAATTGTAGGTCTCTTCCTTATCATTCTAGGGACAACAAGATCACCAAAATCCGATTTCTGTAGCTCTAGTTATGCTCTGCGCAAGGCACAAAGGTCAGGATGAGTGAAAAATCCGAAAATTAACAATGTTTAGCTATTAAGCCGAATAATGTAAAAGCAAAAACAATGATTGTAAAAGTTGTCTAATTTTCGTCTCTCTCTGACTTGTGTGGCTGTAAACTGCTATTTATGCTTCTTAATCCTTACCTAACCCTAGACCTAATAAAGGGCCTCTGAATAAGCTTTCCAACAATGTATCTTATGCCTTAATCGGGCTTAAGATGAGTAAGTTAGGCCCATTTAAGTGAAGAAACATCATGGACTGCACACTGATCCGCGCCAGAGAACTCGGGACCCAATTTAGCCTTGATTTTGGCCTAATTTGACAATTCTAGTGAAACCTGAAATTGTAGGTATATTTGTAACACCCTACTTTTTATTTTCCGATTTTTATTTTTTCAGTAAAAATATTTTTGCTATATTAACCGGTATAAATGTATTTATTTATATTTTTATCCGAGTTCCTGGAGATTGATTTTTATGAAATAAAAATCATATTCATACTCTATCTTAGGGTAGAAGCTTACGATAAAAATTTGGGTTGAAAATTCTGACGGAACCCGATCTGCGTTTTCACTGACAGTATAATTTTACTGAGCAGAAAACCTAATTTTGACTCGTGAACGAAATGGTTTATATTTAAATCATATTTCCAACGAGTTTGGTTAGTTTGAAAATTTTCAGTCGAAAACGAAATATTACGCTTTTACGCAGGCGTAAAACCCTAATCGGAAACCGAGCGAGTCGAAGAAGGAAGTGCAGAGACCCGTCAAGAGATCGGGACAACGAGTCATACATGATGACTCATGGAGGATGAGTCACCAAGCATTTATGAGCATTAAATGCAAGTAATCATGACATTTAGGTAAAAAGACCAAAATACCCCCAAGCTTTCGCTGGTATTAACCAGACACATCTACGCACTCTTAACCACTCATTTTACATAGTTGTAAACCTCCCACATCTCCTCAATTTCGTGCATCCATATATACTCAACCTTACCTATTTCATTTTGCTTTCGTTTCATTATTTTCCTCTCAAAAATCGAAATCGGAAACGATTTGAGTGCGTCACGGAATTTAGGGAACCGCTAACGGATAGGATCGGTGACTCATTGGTGAGTCACTTTGTGTGGCCCAAAATCAGCCACACCTCCACTAAATGTGAGCCACATATTATTAACCATGGTTAGCCAAAATAACCTTAGTTAAGTTAATTATAACCTTAGTTAAGTTAATTATAACCTATGGTTAAACTTATATTAATTAAATAATCACAAAACCCATTAATATTAAAGTTAAAAACCAAACAAGGCCTAATATTTTCCCTATAAATACCCTCCAAACCGTGGCCTCCCTCACCATTTCACTCATCTTCTTCATTCCCTTCATCTTCCTCACCAACTAAGTTACAAAACCCTAAGAACACCGAATCCCCACCAAACATATGACCCTCTTCCTTTCTGAAACTCGGAAAACACTAAACATAAAAGTTGTTCCTCTTTCTCTCTTCTTTCCAACAAGCTAAAGATCATCAAAAACGGATAAGTGGATTGGGAGATAGGATCAAAATACCGAAACTGCCCAGAATTCTCAGCAACCCACGAAACAGCAGAAAGAAGTCCCTTTTCACCCCTGTTATGATCCGAACCAAATGCAACCTTCAACACCAAAATTGTCCCTTTTCTTATTATCTTTCTATCAAGCCAAAGTTCATGATTTTTGGATGAGTATACTGTGAGATACACTCACAATACCATCACACCCTCAAGCTGTCCAGTTTTCATCTTAGTGAAGGTTGATCATTTTCTTCATTACTTCAATCTTCAAGAGGTAAAAGCTCATCTCCTTGATCATATAAGCTTTCATATTCATGTATTTCTCATGTTTATGCCATGAATCATATTTTTCCATTCCTAGATCTAGAACTTCAAATAATTCTAGAAAATTGTAGAAAAATCATAAAAATGTGAAACCAATTTCTATGATCTAGTTATGATCCCTCCTTTATTTATCCAAGAGCATGTGATCAAAATCATTTTCCTTCCCTATTAACCATTAATGGCCGAACCTAGGTAGGAAAATGGGTTTGGTGTTTTGTTGTTTGTTTTGAATGTTAGTACTTGACTTAAGTTCTATAATACATGTATAGCTTAAATCCAAGAGCTTAGGTCCAACAAAAAATCCCTAGCTTAAATTCCTAATATGGGCCGAAACCCTAACCCTAAATGTTAGAGGATTTTGTTTCAAATTTTAGTCTTGTAATAAGTAATCCATGTTAGTTAAGACTCTAGTAACTAGGATCCAAAAGATGGCATTAAGAAGATAATCCTAAACCTATTTTCTAAGTCTTGGCCGAACATAGCCCTAAAGTGTCATAGATGGTTGTTAATTGATTAATTATAGTTATGTTGTTTGAATGAAGGTGGTTGTGTTAACTCGTGGCGGGATAACGAGGATCGTCGTGTACGCGTTTCCGGTGCTAACTCAGGTGGGGAAAAGAATCAACCTATCGTCGGAATCGATAAGTAGTAGATTATATGATAGTTGTGTAGGGCGACCTAAACCCTACTAGTAGTCGAGTAATCGACAAGACCAAAATCCCATTGGAAACCTTTTCTGTAAAACCAATGGTGATTCGGGGATTGTAGGTTTATCGACATTAAGTTGATTTTAAGTATTTGAGGATGTTTGATTTTATGTTCTCAAATTTACTGTGATACGCTGGTTGAGGTATTCCATCTGCATGTGACGTATTATTTCGGTGTTTGAATATTTATATGATATTGAGATATTTGGATATTTTCTTATGTTATGTTATGCATGATCTGCCTGTTTTTAAATATTGTGCTTAGATGATTTTTAAGTAAGGATATGTGTTGTTCGGGAGATGATTGTTTGGGTGAGAGAATGAATTGACTTAGAGGTGCTTAGCTAAATTAAATTATCTAAATGAGGAGATGTGACATAGAATGCAAGTGGAGGTTGTGAGGAAGAGTTTGAGGTACTAGGTTGCTATTCATAAAAGTCGGTGAGAATCATATTGTGCTTATGCACTATTTCCTATGAGAGATTAGGGAATAGGGCGCACCGAGTTATTATTTATTATATGCTTATGTGCTATTTCAAATGGGGAAATAGTGGCGTATATCGTGCTTATGCACTATTTCCTATGAGAGATTAGGGAATAGGGGGCACGCAGAGTTATTATTTATTATGTGCTTATGTGCTATTTCCAATGGGGAAATAGTGACGCATATCGTGCTTATGCACTATTTCCTATGAGAGATTAGGGAATAGGGGCGCAGGGAAATAGTGGCGCATATCGTGCTTATGCACTATTTCCTATGAGAGATTAGGGAATGGGGCGCACCGAGTTATCGGTTATTATGTGCTTATGTGCTATTTCCAATGGGGGAAATAGTGGCGCATCTTGTGCTTATGCACTATTTCCTGTGAGAGATACGGGAATAGGGGCGCACCGAGTTTTGACCCTAAATAGTTCCGGACTACTAACGAATGTGAAAGGAATAGAGATAGTTATGATAGTATAAGTGTTTAGACTACATGAGTGAGGGTAGAGGATGATATAGTGAATTGAGGATGATTGTTGATTTTGAGTGATGTGTGTCCGTGACAATTCTTGTATAATTTACTATTACTCTTTTCCGCTTTTTGATGATAGAACTGTTTCTTATTCCCTATATCTTCCTGTGTGTTGTATTTTATTTACGATGTGATCGCACGAGAAGACCGATGGAGGAACCAATTCTTTGAGGAGTTAGATGGAACTCCTTACGAACCAGATCTTTGGAGGAAATTTGTGATTCAAGGCGATTAGAGTATAGGCAGTATGGCCAGTGTGTCTAAGGAGTATTCATAATTCCGCTAAGTATGTCTGTAGTGAAGTTTATGCCTGTGAGGGATCCTACGAGAGGATATCCTCAACGAGTGTTTTAGTAATGTAATAAATAAACAGGTGTGTATTTATGTAATATAGTTTTAGTATGTTTTATATCTGCATAAGTTATATAATTATTAATTAAGTTTTAATTTTTACGTATTTTCAATGATAAGCGGCGATTAAGTAAATAAATATTAAGGTTTTAATGTAATAATACGATGGGGCACAGTGGGGTGTCTCATTTGGTGGTATCGGAGCAGATTCGATTCTAATCGGATTTGTGAGGTCTAGGATGTTATTCTTGGCCGTTTCTAGTTGAGTCCACATCGGATTTTAACTATGATTAGAAGTTGGGTAGCGAGTCCCGACGCGATAGTTAATGATTATATGGCATATATATACCAGTTTTATGTAGCATTATATGTTGTATACTAGCGTTGAGAGAGGTGGAGCTGGAAAAGGAGTTCCGGCGGCGGGACGGAGATGGTCGGACCTCGAGCCCTTTGAAAGAGTGTTTACCGTGAGGGGAGCAGAATGCTCAATCCGGGATCTTATACAAGGTATGTATTTGATATCTGGTAGACTTTGTTTGTTTGTCTAAGTAGCAAGATAGACAAGAAAGTGATGAGAGTTTTGTTGAGGTATAGTTGTGACTGGTAGGATGTGAACCCTTAAGATCAATATCAGTGAGTAAGACAATTACTATAAGTCAAATGTTGATCGAGGCATAATATCATTATGGAACCTAGGGCAATGATTAAGGATCGTAGTTAAGATGGATGGTATGAGTTTGGGAAGAGTAAACAAAAGTGTACATAGTAATTTCACCTAAGTTGAATATGAGCTTTCACCTAAGTTGAATATGAGCAGAAAAGATGATTTCTGATATAAATTGAGGTTACTAGAGAAATTCAAATTTGTTAAGTTAGATAATCCTAACAGGTGTTGATATTTTGATTGCAATTTATCTTACGGAGTGTTGAGATGTTTATTTGGAGACTTGAAAGGTGTGATTTTGATATAATCTAGAATAGTGAAATACATTCTAAGGAACTAAGACTATGATTGGATACATGAAGTAGGAAGTTAGGGTAGTTCGATTGTGGTGTTAATTACGGCTGTTAGATGTTGAAATAAGATTTTCTAGTGGATCAGTAGTAAGTAGAGGAAGGAATTAAGTTTTGATCATGTCCTTTAAGGATGTTAGATCAAGTTGGAAAGGTTAAGAACAATGAATGGAATATAGTGAGGTATAAGTTCAAGGATAAATAGAATGATATAAGAATGAATTCTGTTATGAAGTTACCGCTGTCACCTAGGGGAAAAACAGCGATGAGAAATATAGTGTTGGAGCTTTAGATTAAGATAAGATTACAAGATGATGTCTAGTGTTGAGTTAAGAAATTCCGAGACGGAAATTTTTTTCTAAGAGGGGTAGTAATGTAACACCCTACTTTTTATTTTCCGATTTTTATTTTTTCAGTAAAAATATTTTCTCTGTATTAACCGGTATAAATGTATTTATTTATATTTTTATCCGAGTTCATGGAGATTGATTTTTATGAAATAAAAATCATATTCATACTCTATCTTAGGGTAGAAGCTTACGATAAAAATTTGGGTTGAAAATTCAGACGGAACCCGATTTGCGTTTTCACGTGAGTATAATTTTCTTGAGCGAGAAAACCTAATTTTGACTCGTGAGCGAAATGGTTTATATTTAAATCATATTTCCAACGAGTTTGGTTAGTTTGAAAATTTTCAGTCGAAAACGAAATATTACGCTTTTACGCAGGCGTAAAACCCTAATCGGGAAACCGACGGAGTCGAGAAGGGAAGTGCAGAGACCCGTCAAGAGATCGGGACAACGAGTCATACATGATGACTCATGGAGGATGAGTCACCAAGCATTTATGAGCATTAAATGCAAGTAATCATGACATTTAGGTAAAAAGACCAAAATACCCCCAAGCTTTCGCGGGTATTAACCAGACACATCTACGCACTCTTAACCACTCATTTTACATGGTTGTAAACCTCCCACATCTCCTCAATTTCGTGCATCCATATATACTCAACCTTACCTATTTCATTTTGCTTTCGTTTCATTATTTTCCTCTCAAAAATCGAAATCGGGTAAACGACGGAGCTGCGTACGGAATTTCCGGGAACCACTAACGGATAGGATCGGTGACTCATTGGTGAGTCACTTTGTGTGGCCCAAAATCAGCCACACCTCCACTAAATGTGAGCCACATATTATTAACCATGGTTAGCCAAAATAACCTTAGTTAAGTTAATTATAACCTTAGTTAAGTTAATTATTAACTATGGTTAAACTTATATTAATTAAATAATCACAAAACCCATTAATATAAAAGTTAAAAACCAAACAAGGCCTAATATTTTCCCTATAAATACCCTCCAAACCGTGGCCTCCCTCACCATTTCACTCATCTTCTTCATTCCCTTCATCTTCCTCACCAACTAAGTTACAAAACCCTAAGAACACCGAATCCCCACCAAACATATGACCCTCTTCCTTTCTGAAACTCGGAAAACACTAAACATAAAAGTTGTTCCTCTTTCTCTCTTCTTTCCAACAAGCTAAAGATCATCAAAAACGGATAAGTGGATTGGGAGATAGGATCAAAATACCGAAACTGCCCAGAATTCTCAGCAACCCACGAAACAGAAGAAAGAAGTCCCTTTTCACCCCTGTTATGATCCGAACCAAATGAAACCTTCAACACCAAAATTGTCCCTTTTCTTATTATCTTTCTATCAAGCCAAAGTTCATGATTTTTGGATGAGTATACTGTGAGATACACTCACAATACCATCACACCCTCAAGCTGTCCAGTTTTCAGCTTAGTGAAGGTTGATCATTTTCTTCATTACTTCAATCTTCAAGAGGTAAAAGCTCATCTCCTTGATCATATAAGCTTTCATATTCATGTATTTCTCATGTTTATGCCATGAATCATATTTTTCCATTCCTAGATCTAGAACTTCAAATAATTCTAGAAAATTGTAGAAAAATCATAAAAATGTGAAACCAATTTCTATGATCTAGTTATGATCCCTCCTTTATTTATCCAAGAGCATGTGATCAAAATCATTTTCCTTCCCTATTAACCATTAATGGCCGAACCTAGGTAGGAAAATGGGTTTGGTGTTTTGTTGTTTGTTTTGAATGTTAGTACTTGACTTAAGTTCTATAATACATGTATAGCTTAAATCCAAGAGCTTAGGTCCAACAAAAAATCCCTAGCTTAAATTCCTAATATGGGCCGAAACCCTAACCCTAAATGTTAGAGGATTTTGTTTCAAATTTTAGTCTTGTAATAAGTAATCCATGTTAGTTAAGACTCTAGTAACTAGGATCCAAAAGATGGCATTAAGAAGATAATCCTAAACCTATTTTCTAAGTCTTGGCGAACCTAGCCCTAAAGTGTCATAGATGGTTGTTAATTGATTAATTATAGTTATGTTGTTTGAATGAAGGTGGTTGTGTTAACTCGTGGCGGGATAACGAGGATCGTCGTAGGTATGCGCGTTTCGGTGCTAACTCAGGTGGGGAAAAGAATCAACCTATCGTCGGAATCGATAAGTAGTAGATTATATGATAGTTGTGTAGGGCGACCTAAACCCTACTAGTAGTCGAGTCATCGACAAGACCAAAATCCCATTGGAAACCTTTTCTGTAAAACCAATGGTGATTCGGGGATTGTAGGTTTATCGACATTAAGTTGATTTTAAGTATTTGAGGATGTTTGATTTTATGTTATCAAATTTCTTGTGATACCTTTGGTTGAGGTATTCCATCTGCATGTGACGTATTATTTCGGTGTTTGAATATTTATATGATATTGAGATATTTGGATATTTTCTTATGTTATGTTATGCATGATCTGCCTGTTTTTAAATATTGTGCTTAGATGATTTTTAATTAAGGATATGTGTTGTTCGGGAGATGATTGTTTGGGTGAGAGAATGAATTGACTTAGAGGTGCTTAGCTAAATTAAATTATCTAAATGAGGAGATGTGACATAGAATGCAAGTGGAGGTTGTGAGGAAGAGTTTGAGGTACTAGGTTGCTATTCATAAAAGTCAGTGAGAATCATATTGTGCTTATGCACTATTTCCTATGAGAGATTAGGGAATAGGGCGCAGGAGTTATTATTTATTATATGCTTATGTGCTATTTCAAATGGGGAAATAGTGACGCATATCGTGCTTATGCACTATTTCCTATGAGAGATTAGGGAATAGGGGTGCACCGAGTTATTATTTATTATGTGCTTATGTGCTATTTCCAATGGGGGAAATAGTGACGCATATCGTGCTTATGCACTATTTCCTATGAGAGATTAGGGAATAGGGCGCACGAGGAAATAGTGGCGCATATCGTGCTTATGCACTATTTCCTATGAGAGATTAGGGAATAGGGGCGCACCGAGTTATCAGTTATTATGTGCTTATGTGCTATTTCCAATGGGGGAAATAGTGACGCATACTGTGCTTATGCACTATTTCCTGTGAGAGATACAGGAATAGGGGCGCACTGAGTTTTGACCCTAAATAGTTATGTACTACTAATGAATGTGAAAGGAATAGAGATAGTTATGATAGTATAAGTGTTTTAGACTACATGAGCTGAGGGTAGAGGATGATATAGTGAATTGAGGATGATTGTTGATTTTGAGTGATGTGTGTCTGTGACAATTACTGTATAATTTACTATTACTCTTTTCGGCTTTTTGATGATAGAACTGTTTCTTATTCCCTATATCTTCCTGTGTGTTGTATTTTATTTTTGATGTGATAAATGCGAGAAGACCCGATGGAGGAACCAATTCTTTGAGGAGTTAGATGGAACTCCTTACGAACCGAGATCTTTGGAGGTCGAGTTTGTGATTCAAGGCGATTAGAGTATAGGCAGTATGGCGAGTGTGTCTAAGGAGTATTCATAATTCCGCTAAGTATGTCCGTAGTGAAGTTTATGCCTGTGAGGGATCCCCTGCGAGAGGATACCCTCAGCGGTGTTTTGGTAATGTAATAAATAAGCAGGTGTGTATTTATGTAATATAGTTTTGGTATGTTTTATATCTGCATAAGTTATATAATTATTAATTAAGTTTTAATTTTTACGTATTTTCAATGATAAGCGAGCGATTAAGTAAATAAATATTAAGGTTTTAATGTAATAATACAATGGGGCACAGCGGGGTGTCTCAATATTGCTTATCTTTCTAGGGACAACAAGATCATAAAAATCCGATATCTGCAGCTCTAGTTATGCTCTGCGCAAGGCAACAAGGTCGGGATGAGTGAAAATTCCGAAAATTAACATTGTTTAGCAATTAAGCCCAATAATGTAAAAGCAAAAACAATGATTGTAAAAGTTGTCTAATTTCCGTATCTCATTGGATTGTATGGCTGTAAACTTCTATTTATGCTTATTAATCATGACCTAACCCAAGACCAAATTAAGGGCTTCTGAATAAGCTTTCCAACAAGGTATCATATGCCTTAATTGGGCTTAATTGAAGGAACATCATGGACTGCACACTGATCCACGCTAGAGAACTCGGGAACCAATTTAGGCCTGATTTTGGGCTAATTTGACAATTCTCTTGAAACCTGAAATTGTAGGACTCTTCCTTATCTTTCTAGGGACAGCAAGATCACCAAAATCCGATATCTGTAGGTCTAGTTATGCTCTGCGCAAGGCAACAAGGTCAGGATGAGTGAAAAATCCGAAAATTAACAATGTTTAGCAATTAAGCCCAATAATGTAAGAGCAAAAACAATGTGTGTAAAAGTTGTCTAATTTCCGTCTCCCTCTGGATTGTGCTGCTGTAAACTTCCATTTTAATGTCATTAATTATGACCTAACCCTACTCCAAATTAAGGGCTTCTGAATAAGTTTTCCAACAAGGTATCATATGCCTTAATTGGGCTTAAGATGAGTAAGTTAGGCCCATTTTAGTGAAGGAACATCATGGACTGCGCACTGATCCTCGCCAGAAAACTCGGGAACCAATTTAGCCTTGATTTTGGGCTAATTTGACAATTCCCTTGAAACCTGAAATTGAAGGTCTCTTCCTTATCTTTCTAGGGACAGCAAGATCACCAAAATCCGATTTCTGTAGCTCTAGTTATGCTCTGCGCAAGGCACAAAGGTCAGGATGAGTGAAAAATCCGAAAATTAACAATGTTTAGCAATTAAGCCGAATAATGTAAAAGCAAAAACAATGATTGTAAAAGTTGTCTAATTTTCGTCTCTCTGTGACTTGTGTGGCTGTAAACTGCTATTTATGCTTCTTAATCCTTACCTAACCTTAGACCTAATAAAGGGCCTCTGAATAAGCTTTCCAACAATGTATCTTATGCCTTATTCGGGCTTAAGATGAGTAAGTTAGGCCCATTTAAGTGAAGAAACATCATGGACTGCACACTGATCCGCGCCAAAGAACTTGGGACCCAATTTAGCCTTGATTTTGGCCTAATTTGACAATTCTAGTGAAACCTGAAATTGTAGGTATATTGCTTAACTTTCTAGGGACAGCAACATCATAAAAATCCGATATCTGCAGTTCTAGTTATGCTCTGCGCAAGGCAACAAGGTCGGGATGAGTGAAAATTCCGAAAATTAACATTGTTTAGCAATTAAGCCCAATAATGTAAAAGCAAAAACAATGATTGTAAAAGTTGTCTAATTTCTGTATCTCATTGGATTGTATGGATGTAAACTTCTATTTATGCTTATTAATCCTGACCTAACCCAAGACCAAATTAAGGGCTTCTGAATAAGCTTTCCAACAAGGTATCATATGCCTTAATTGGGCTTAAGATGAGTAAGTTTGGCCCATTTAAGTGAAGGAACATCATGGACTGCACACTGATCCACGCTAGAGAACTCGGGAACCAATTTAGGCCTGATTTTGGGCTAATTTGACAATTCTCTTGAAACCTGAAATTGTAGGACTCTTCCTTATCTTTCTAGGGACAGCAAGATCCCCAAAATCCGATATCTGTAGGTCTAGTTATGCTCTGCATAAGGCAACAAGGTCAGGATGAGTGAAAAATCCGAAAATTAACAATGTTTAGCAATTAAGCCCAATAATGTAAAAGCAAAAACAATGTGTGTAAAAGTTGTCTAATTTCCGTCTCCCTCTGGATTGTGCTGCTGTAAACTGCTATTTAATGTCATTAATTATGACCTAACCCTACTCCAAATTAAGGGCTTCTGAATAAGTTTTCCAACAAGGTATCATATGCCTTAATTGGGCTTAAGATGAGTAAGTTAGGCCCATTTTAGTGAAGGAACATCATGGATGCGACCTTTGATCCTCGCATGAAAACTCGGGAACCAATTTAGCCTTGATTTTGGGCTAATTTGACTATTCCCTTGAAACCTGAAATTGTGGGTCTCTTCCTTATCTTTCTAGGGACAGCAAGATCACCAAAATCCGATTTCTGTAGCTCTAGTTATGCTCTGCGCAAGGCACAAAGGTCAGGATGAGTGAAAAATCCGAAAATTAACAATGTTTACCAATTAAGCCGAATAATGTAAAAGAAAAAACAATGATTGTAAAAGTTGTCTAATTTTCGTCTCTCTCTGAATTGTGTGGCTGTAAACTGCTATTTATGCTTCTTAATCCTTACCTAACCCTAGACCTAATAAAGGGCCTCTGAATAAGCTTTCCAACAATGTATCTTACGCCTTAATCGGGCTTAAGATGAGTAAGTTAGGCCCATTTAAGTGAAGAAACATCATGGACTGCACACTGATCCGCGCCAGAGAACTCGGGACCCAATTTAGCCTTGATTTATGCCTAATTTGACAATTCTAGTGAAACCTGAAATTGTAGGTCTCTTCATTATCTTTTTAGGGACATCAAAATCACCAAAATCCGATATCTGTAGTTCTAGTTATCCTCTGCGCAAGGTAACAAGGTCAGGATGAGTGAAAAATCCGAAAATTAACAATGTTTGGCAATTAAGCCCAATTAAGCCCAATAATGTAAAAGCGAAAATAATGATTGTAAAAGTTGTCTAATTTCCATCTCTCTCTGGCTTGTACGGCAGTAAACTGCTATTTATGCTTATTAATCCTGACCTAACCCTAGTCCAAATTAAGGGCCTCCGATTAAGCTTTCCAACAAGGTATCATATGCCTTAATTGGGCTTAAGATGAGTTAGTTAGGACTATTTAAGTGAAGGAACATCATGGACTGCGCAATGATCCGTGCCAGGGAACTCGGGACCCCAATTTAGCCCAAATTTTGGCCTAATTTGACAATTCTTTGAAAACTGAAATTGTAGGTCTCTTCCTTATCTTTCTAGGGACAACAAGATTACCCAAATCCGATATCTCGTAGCTCTAGTTATGTTTCGTGGAAGGCAACAAGGTCAGGATTAGTGAAAAATCCGAAAATTAACATTGTTTAGCAATTAAACCCAATAATGTAAAAGCAAAAAACAATGATTGTAAAAGTTGTCTAATTTTCATCTCTCTCTGGCTTGTGCGGCTGTAAACTGCTATTTATGCTTATTAATACTGACCTAATCCTAGACCAAATTAAGGGCCTCTGAATAAGCTTTCCAAGAAGGTATCATATGCCTTAATTTGGCTTAAGATGAGTAAGTTAGGCCTATTTAAGTGAAGGAACATCATGGACTGCGCACTGATCCGCTCAGAGAACTCGGGACCCAATTTAGCCTTGATTTTGGCCTAATTTGACAATACTTGTAAAACATGAAATTGTAGGTCTCTTCCTTATCTTTCTAGGGACAGCAAGATCACCAAAGTCCAATATTTGTAGCTCTAGTTATGCTCTGCGCAAGGCAACAAGGTCAGGATGAGTGAAAAATCCGAAAATTAACAATGTTTGGTAATTAAGCCCAATAATGTAAAAGCAAAAACAATGATTGTAAAAGTTGTCTAATATCCGTCTCTCTCTGGCTTGTGCGGCTGTAAATTGCTATTTATGCTTATTAATCCCGACCTAACCCTACACCAAATTAAGTGCCTCAGAATAAGCTTTCCAACAAGGAATCTTATGCCTTAATTGGGCTTAAGATGAGTAAGTTAGGCCCATTTAAGTGAAGGAACATCATGGACTGCGCACTGATCCGCCCCAAAGAAGTCGGGACCCAATTTAGCCTTGATTTTGGCCTAATTTGACAATTCTTGTGAAACCAGAAATTGTAGGTCTCTTCCTTATCTTTCTAGGGACATCAAGATCACCAAAATCCGATATCTGTAGCTCTAGTTATGCTCTGCGCAAGGAAACCAGGTCATGATTTGTGAAAAATCCGGAAATTAACAATGTTATCAATTAATCCCAATTAAGCCCAATAATGTAAAAGTAAAAACAATGATTGTAAAAGTTGTCTAATTTCCGTCTCTCTCTGGCTTGTGCGGCTGTAAACTGCTATTTATTCTTATTAATCCTGACCTAACCCTAGACCAAATTAAGGGCCTCTGAATAAGCTTTCCAACATGGTATCATATGCCTTAATTGGGCTTAAGATGAGTAAGTTAGTCACATTTAAGTGAAGGAACATCATGGACTGTGCCCTAATCCGCGACAGAGAACTCGAGACCCAATTTAGCCTTGATTTTGGCCTAATTTCACAATTCTTGTGAAACCTGAAATTATAGGTCTCTTCCTTATCTTTCTAGGGACAGCAAGATCACCAAAATCCGATATCTGTAGCTCTAGTTATGCTGTGCGCAAGCCAACAAGGTCAGGATGAGTGTAAAATCCGAAAGTTAACAATGTTTAGCAATTAAGCCCAATAATTTAAAAGCAAAAACAATGATTGTAAAAGTTGTCTAATTTAAGGCTCTCTCTCGGCTTGTGCGGCTGTAAACTGCTATTTATGCTTATTAATCCTGACCTAACCTTAGACCAAATTAAGGGACTCTGAATAAGCTTTCAACAAGGTATCATATGCCTTAATTGGGCTTAAGATGAGTAAGTTAGGCCTATTTAAGTGAAGGAACATCATGGACTGCGTACTGATCCGCTCCAGAGAAATCGGGACCCAATTTAGCCTTGATTTTGGCCTACTTTGACAATTCTTGTGAAACCTGGAATCGTAGGTCTCTTCCTTATCTTTCTAAGGACAGTAAGATCACAAAAATCCGATATTTGTAGCTCTAGTTATGCTCTCCGCAAGGCAACAAGGTCAGGATGAGTGAAAATTTCGAAAATTAACAATGTTTAGTAATTAAGACCAATAATGTAAATGCAAAAAACAATGATTGTAAAAGTTGTCTAATTTCCGTCTCTATCTGGATTGTGCGGCAGTACACTCCTATTAATGCTTATTAATCCTGACCTAACCCTAGACCAAATTAAGGGCCTCCGAATAATCTTTCCAACAAGGTATCATATGCCTTAATTGGGCTTAAGATGAGTAAGTGGGGCCCATTTAAGTGAAGGAACATCATGGACTGCGCACTGATCAGCGCCAGAGAACTTGGGACCCAATTTAGCCTTGATTTTGGCCTAATTTGACAATTCTTGTGAAACCTGAAATTGTAGCTCTCTTCCTTATCTTTCTAGGGATAGGAAGATCACCAAAATCTGATATTTGTAGCTCTAGTTATGCTCTACGCAAGGCAACAAGATCAGGATGAGTGAAAAATCCGAAAATTAACAATGTTTGGCAATTAAGCCCAATAATGTAAAAGCAAAAACAATGATTGTAAAAGTTGTCTAATTTCCGTCTCTCTCTCTGGCTTGTGCGGCTGTAAATTGCTATTTATGCATTTTAATCCTGACTTACCCTACACCAAATTATGGGCCTTTGAATAAGATTTCCAACAAGGTATCATATGCCTTAATTGGGCTTAAGATGAGTAAGTTAGGCCCATTTAAGTGAAGGAACATCATGGACTGTGCACTGATCCGCCCCAGAGAACTCGGGACACAATTTAGCCTTGAATTTGGCCTAATTTGACAATTCTTGTGAAACCTGAAATTGTAGGTATCTTCCTTATCTTTCAAGGGACAGCAAGATCACCAAAATCCGATGTCTATTGCTCTAGTTATGCTCTGCGCAAGGCAACAAGGTCAGGATGAGTGAAAAATCCGAAAATTAACAATGTTTGGCAATTAAGCCCAATAATGTAAAAGCAAAAACAATGATTGTAAAAGTTGTCTAATTTCCATCTCTCTCTGGCTTGTGCTACTGTAAACTGCTATTTATGCTTGAGCTGAAGGGCCCAGTAAGATTGAATGTAAAGACTTCGATCTTGAAATCTTATCACTGAGAATAAACAAAATCACTCTTATTCTGCTCTCATTTGGTAACCCTTGTTCTCTTTGTTGATATTATTTCAATAAGTTTCTCGTGACATTCTTATTTTTTCGTGCCACAGCTCCTTTGAATAAGTTAGCAAAAAGTTTCATTTCTACGTTTCATTTCTGTCCTATTTTCAAGAAGTAAAATCGTTTATTTTACAAAAAAATAGAGGATGATCACTTGATCAAAACAATCTTTTTGGGTTGCCCTATGACAAGTGTCATGTTCAACCCTTCAAGTTTTAAGGTTGCTCTGTGGACTTACGTGCCATGTTCAACCTCACATAGGTTCAATCAAAAATTTCACAGCGAGGATGTTTCTTTCTTGAAAGATGATTCTTGGGTAAAACAAATATCTTCAAAGTTATTAATAATTTATACAACTAATTTTGGGTAACCATTTTGTGTATGTCTAGGGTGCAGTGGGGTTAAGTCTCCATGCCTTCCCTAGACATAATTGACTCCCGAACCTAAAGCTTTTTTTTTTCTAAAGGGTTTCCAAACTCCTGAAATTAAATAAAGTTGGTGGCGACTCCATGTTTTCTCTCTAAGAGGAAAAACCAGTCTTTTTTTTTCTTGGTCGCTACGGATGGCGACTCACTTGGGGACTTTCCAAGAGAGTCAAGCCCATAAAAATTGGTTTTGCAAATTTTTAGTAGCGTGTAGCTTATTTGTTTTACCTTTTATGATTATATCTTGCTTGTTTTTCTCCTTACAATAATTAAATGACAAAACTAAAAATGTTTTATTCATGTCTGTTTGGGTTGTCCTTTTGGTTGGGTTTTCCTCTTATTTAAATGAGAAGATTTAGTTGTACATACATTTTAACTCACGTTATTGTTATATATGTTTCACTAACAGTGTTTTTGTTTCCTCCTCCTTTCTTTTCTTTTTTCCCATGTTTTAACAATAGGGTAGAGGACTTATAACTATTGTCATATATACCTATGTTTTTGTTTTGCAGGTTTTGCTTGTCTTCCCTTTTATTTTTACTTTTAAGTGTCACAGGTTTGTATGCCCCCTTTCACACACATCACTATCACATATTGCACACACACTTAGCTCTATGCCCGAGCTTGCTCAAAAACCCAAGGATTAGGCGGTGCTCGGCGTTGTTATTGAAGAGGTCTTGTGCCTCCACGATACTTGTCAATTCACCACTCCAGATTGTACATGAGATCATGGAATAGTCATATTGAGAGGGTTTATCCCTACTTGTGGTTAGATTCATGAATCATATCCTTATGAGGGCAATCTGGGACCATGACTTTTAGAGGTCTAGACCAGTCCCAATTTTCACTAATAGAAGCGGACCAGTGGCCAACCTGTTTAAAGTCCTAGCCTTAGGGTGTGTCCATCCTTATGTTTTACATGGCTTAGGACAAAAAGGGGCGTACTTTTCTTTCCTCTCTCTATCATCATAAGCATAAGTTGTCATGCATATTCATTGTGAATATTCACAAAACTAAGGGCGCCACATTGCTGCCTCAAACTTGAATGACATACTCGAATATTATTGCAAATCTAATAGGCGCTATGTCATAATGAAGGTGATACATACCCATCAGGTTTTTCAACCCCATTGGGTCCCATACGACATGAATCATGCAAGATATATTTACTTCACTATACTCATTTTTTTTGTTGCGTCTCTTTGTTGGAAGATTTTGGTATTCACCTTATAGCAAGAAAATGGAAAAGTTTGGTTCAGAGAAGAATACTAGCAACGCGAGCTATTCCAAGAAAAGTATCAAGATCGATGTGACACTCAATGACGTTAAGAGATTATGTGAACTCAGCCGGCAAATGTCGGAGAAAAGCACGGACAGACTTTGTCAGCAAGTATGGCAGAATATTGGACCTATTGCGTATTCCAGTGGGAGCTCCCGCTCTGAGTGCATTGGCCCAATATTGGAACTCAACTTTGAGATGTTTTGAATTGCCTAACTTGGACATCACTCCAACTATGGAAGAGTATGCTTATATGCTAAGTCGCCAATTCAAAAGAAGACTTCGTTTCTACATGTATTATGGCCAACATGTAGAGATCGAGAAAATAGCAAGTCTCTTGGAGCTTCAACCGGGACAGATAGAGAAAAGAGAAAGGGAACCACCAAAGGGTTGAAGAGGCGATTTTTGTAAGTGTATCTCAACAAGCTGGGCCAGCAACAACAATGGGTTACTTTCAACAAAGCACTAGCCCTCATGATATATGGGTTGGTGCTCTTTCCTTTGTACCAGATCGATTGATCGGTCGGCCATGGATGTTTTCTATAGGGTGAAGAATATGGTGTAAACCTGGTCCCCGCTATCTTAGCCGAAACTTTCCTCTCCCTACAGGTTTGTCATCGAGAATCAACAAGGGAAGCCGTGATGTTGTGCGTCAATATTGTATGTACGGATTATGACTCACTTATGCGCTCGTGATAAAATCGATAGAACAGAGATGACCCGCTGAAAGGATTCACTCGCATGCAACTAAATCCACGTAAGCTATGAGTGGAAACAAGAGTTTGATCGAGCCGACCAGCGGTCGTTTAGTTGGGGCGTGTCAGTGGTATAATGGAGATTCGATTGTATTCATTTGTGGAAGTTTGTCAAATGTTCCATTGATGGGTCCCGAGAGGTTGTGTATCATACTCACCGGCTTTGGTAATCGCCAACCAAGTGGACACGGGATGAACCCCCAAAGAGCTGCTTTCGATGGGATATTCTTCCTATACCAAGAAGGTGAAGGCATCAAGAGTCAAGCGATAGCGGTAAGGTCGGTGTGGAATGATATTCATATGAAAGGGCCAGGAGGAATTAGGAAGGCGAGTCATAGCTCACATAAAAGATATGAAGCATGGAGAGAAGCAAGAAGAGGTTTCCCTCCAAGACCTGCATCCCCTCTCCATAAGGAAAATAATCCTCTTACCAAAGATCAAATGTTGAAAGAAATAGAAGTTTTAAAAGCTCGGATGAGGGTTTTTGATGAGATGGACCAAGTTAGTAAAGTAATTATTGTCACGCTCAGAAGACAAGTGCAGAAGCTGAGTTTCTGATTGAGCATTTGAAGGGACGAATGGTTGATGCCCACGAAGCCCCGAGTCGCACAAAAAGGGCAAGAAAAGACAAAGAAGCGAAGCTTCGGGGAGTTCTTTGGCAAAAATAGGATGTCAAGAGAAGATGCTTGTCAAACTTCAAAAGAAGAAAAAAGAGCTCGAGACAAATGTAGGGGTTCACGTTGAAACAATAGATATACTAGAAGAGAGAGTTGAATCCTGCCAAGAATCCTTGGCCCAAGCAGAGCTGTACTCTAATCGAGATGGGACAGAAGCAGCCAAGTATCACCGGCTACTAGCGAGAAGCCAACATAAGAAGATTGGCTCAGAAACAAGATAAAAAGACTGCGAAAGGGTTGAAGCTCAACGTCACGAGAATGGGTAAAGGGATGGAAATTAGTGGTGAAGGATGTAATGAATGAAAAGGAAGCATGGAAGAGAAAATACGAGGACGTGATGGATAAGCTCCAATATCACACTTCCCAAGTGGTGGAGGCGGTTTGAAGAGGCATCCGTCCACATTCGTATAAACCATTTCCTTCAACTACCACCGAAGGTGACCAATTATTCAATCATTTTGGAAAACTTGCCGGAGGGTTCGGGAAAAAGAAGATGAGACTTTTAACATAGAACTTTGTAGACCTCGAAGAAAGATGGAAACTATCAATGTACTTCTTTTATTTTGATCAAAGACTCATGATTTGTATCAAAATATTTATAGTGGAATGGAAGTTTTCATCCATGTCTTCGAGCATTTCTAGATGATATCTATCGGGAGTACATTCTCCTCGGATACATCATCAACATTTTTACCCTAAAAGCGGCGTGTTTTATGTGTAAATGAGGGCGTTGCTAGTGCGAGTGTGGTTCATCGAGGAGTGGATTCTCCCATGGACTTGACACCAAGCGCATTCAAACCAGAGGAACCATACCACTAGATTTGATTGCGGGATGGGTTTTCTTGCTATAGGTGTAATACGATAGTCTTCCTAAGAGTACCCTCACAATTGAGCGAAGGATGATAATCTGCACATGCATGCATACGCACACAAAAATTTGAATTGGCTAATAAGTTTTTAAAATGCTTTACGAGAATCACGTCCTTCGAGGATTCCGGAACCATTGTGCGACCTAGGAAAAGGTAACACCAACCAAACCCGAGTTTACTATGCGGATCTCGGACCGGGATGGCTGCTAATGCGTCCGAGGAAGGAAGAAACCTAAGCTCTGAGATAGATGATGTGAGTGGAAGAATAAGCGAGATGACTGAAACCCAAGCAAGATTAGAAGCCATACTACAAGATATGAGGGAATCTCTCGGCATGCTTAGTGCAAGCAGAGATACAATTGAACCTGGTAGGCGGATTTCTTACGTAGTACGGCACCAATGTTTTCAAACATTAGCACGGGTCTCGTTCAGGGAGTGTGCGGACCCGACCAGGACACATCCACGGCACCAATAACACTTCCCATTGGAGAAGGATATCCCCACTTTCAAAATGCCTATCATGAAGTCCAGGGCTACACGCGCCAACATGGGAGAAACCACATGTATCTACTCCACGGCCGGTCGGCGGGAGTCCAGGTGGTAAGGATAAGATGAGAGATGAATGGATGGAGAAAATGGAAGAATAGATAAAAGCGATAAAAGGCCAGAGTACCCTACGGCCCTCTCCGGATAGAAGAACTTCGGTCCCTACGGATGTCGTGATCCCCAAGGACTTCAAGATTCTGACTTCTCCAAATATGATGGAAGTAGGAACCCACGATTTCACCTCATTAGTATTCGCCACCAAGATGGCAATCTGGTCCAAGGATGACAAATTCCTTATCAGCTTTTCCACCAAAGTTTGGCGGGCCTCGCCTTAGAATGGTACCTTCAATTGGACCATTCCAAGATCTTGCGATGGAAGCGGAATTGGCTAACTTATTTATGGACCAATACAAATTTAACACGGATGCAGCCCAGTCGTGAACAATTGCCTGCTATGAGAAAAGAAGTGAGGATCCCTTCCAAGCAATATGCCCGAAGGTGGAGGAGTTTGGCTGCCGAGTTTAGCCGTTGACTTTATCGGAAATGTGCTCATACTTTCTAGGAACCCTCGGAGCACCTTTTATAGGGGCCATGGTGGGGCGCCTTCTAAGATTTCTCGACTTGATGCCGCCGGTGAAAGGATTGATTTTTGGCAAGAGGCTGGAAAGCTCCCATGAATGACGGTAAAGGAAGTACATCCGGAAGGGATTTCAACAAAAGAAGGAAGTTGAGGCGGAGTATGTACAACGCAACGAGAACTTCAATCCTCGGTGCCAAGCACCCTATAACCCTAACCAACATGTCCCATGCAGGACCACAAACCCCCCCGTTCTGACAATCATCTCACAAACCAACACTTACATGAAAACCAAATCAGCAATATTCCTACCCCCGACCATGTAACCTTGCAGCCCATCATTACTGATTACAATCGCACCCCCACAAAACCGCCCGAACTATCCTCCCCTGCTTCAATTTCCCAAACCAGGGACGTTTCCAAAGTCCAAATCTGCCACCCTTACTAAAATTGTCAATCTCTAATGCGGATTTATTCCAACAATTGTTTGATCGCCACTTGATTACGGGAAACCTGTCGTCCTTAGAACCACCATTTCTGCTTGGTTCAATCCAAATCAGACTTGCAAGTATCATATGGATGTCACGGGTCATTCTATTGAGGATTGCGAAGCTTTTAAAGGCGGTAAAAAAGTTGATTGCTTGTGGGAGACTAGGGTTTGAAGAAGAGGTCGGGCCTAATATCGTTAAGAATCCAATCCCGAATCATAATGATGGAAATCGAGTAAACAATTTGGAGGTAACGGGGTCCCCGAATAGGAAGGTCTTTGGAACTACGAGTGCCAATGCGAGAAGATATTCGAAGAGCGAAGAAGGTGGGATACAATATTGTTACACCAATGAAAATCCCAAGTGCAGAAGGAGTGCAGCTAAGGATCTAAGGTGCGACTAACATTGTGGGCAAGTGGGGCGCGACATCGAAACTTGTTGGGATTTCAAAGTCAGGTTGAGAGGTTACTCACCTTGGGGGGTGATTAAAGCCAGGCGAGTGCTGCGAGGAGGAAGTCAATGTAGTTGAAAATGTTGTACTCAGTACCACCCATGAACAAACCTTGGACCGGAAAGAGTCATCGTAGGGGTGAGCAAGCCAACTCCTTTTGCTTATGTAGATACATGCTGTACCATGGAATTATGAGCAGAAGTTGAACTAGCTGGAGGCTGCGGGGAAGACCTCGAAGGCCTAAGTTACTAATATTGTGAGGTGGAGGCATTACAAGGAGCGGGCGTGCTACACCTGGCTGAAGAAAAATGATGAAGGAAGCGAAGAAGAAAACTATGGATGAAAGAAAAGAGAAAGAAGAAGAAGAGTTTATGAAGATCATGAAGCAAAGTGAATATGATGTGGTGGAACAATTGAAGAAAACTCCGAAGCAAGGATATCCCCTTTTGTCGCTCGTCTTGACATCGAATTGCATCGCTAGGCATTATTGAAGGTGTTGAATGAAGCGTATGTCAAACCTGGCGTCACTCCGAAAAATGTGGTAAATATGGTGGACCCGATCGGGCATGTCAACATGATTACTTTCTCGGAAGATGAAGTGGCCTCAAAATCTGCAGTAGCACAAAGCCTTACACATCACCTAAAGTGTAAGGGGTTTGTAATTTCAAAGGTGCTTGTAGATGGTGGTTCGGAGTTGAATGTGGTTCAGATGTCCACCCTCGAGCGGCTAAATATAAGTGTGGCGGTTTGACACCACAAGAAATGATTGTGCTGAGCCTTTGATAGGGCAGCAAGAGGAATCTTAGGAGAGATAACTCTGTCACTACTAGAAAATTGTTATTTTCGGACCGGATTCCTGAGACGGATTTTAGGCGAAATTTGGACACTTTTCCCACGGTTTTGGGCGGACAATTAATTTCAAGCGGTTTGGGCAGACACCCCGTCAGAAAAAGCCCCATTGCAAATTAAAAATTACGTGAAATTCGTCCAAACTAGTTCGAGACAGATTTGGGACAGCTTCCGGACAAACACAAAAATCTGAATTTTGGTTATAATGGCTTAATTTCGGAGCCAATTTCGACCGGTTCAATATTGCTATTCATGCAAATTCGGGCAGTTTGAGGCGAATGTTATGATAATATTTTGGACATATTCCCCGCAGTTAGATAATCATATTTAAATAATATTTTTTGATAAACAAATCACGTTTATTGATAAAAAAGGGGCCAAACTTAAATAATTATGCATACCAAATTAGGTACGGACTTGGAATCTAATATAATATAATAAAAATAATTATTATTAAGGTACCACTCTTTGCAAGTGTCAAGCTTCAAATAAACAAAAACACAAAGTATCTTGAAATACAAGAATGATATATTAAGATTCAAAGCATTAAAAATATCATTACAAACATCAAAGACATAAATTTATTCCTCATTGTTACTTTGATCACTAAACTCTTCATCTTCATCTAGCACATCATCATCTCTCACTCATCATCATATCGTAATTCGTTTGTCATCTATCATCGTCGTCATTGATTAGTAGTTAGCCACCATCATAAGCGAGAAGGATGTTATTATAATCAAATAAAGATAGTGAGTCCTTAAAGCATTCATCACCTTGTAACAAGATAATAGACATTATAAATAATTTAAATAACAAGATAGAAAATATGGATATTCAAACCATTTGGCTTGTACTCACATAATGGACACCATCACATTAAGATACTATATACTCTTTTTATTGCGGTTTCTCATGGTCTTCTCCCTCCATAGCTAAACTACATAACATAAAGATTCTACCATCTCTACCATAATAGTACTACCCTACATTCTCTACAATCATTCGTTCTTAATTTTATCTTGTCTTGTATGTCCCATGTCAACACAACATCCCCATGCTCTGACATTGAGCTAATGCTCTTGTTGGCTTTTACTACCTAACATTAACATAAACATCCGTCTCATAGTTGTGTGACAAACTTTTCCTTTAAAATTGAGAGCCTTTTCTATCACAGAATAAAACCAGTACTCCATTTCATCCACCTAGCTTAGAATCTTATGTTTTACATGAAAAAATACTTTGCGGTTTGGATTTTTAATAGGCAATATCTCTGATTTTCTTGGTTTTGATGCAAGAACAGTAGCCAAGATAAACTCACTACATAATTACCACACCAACAAAACATGAACAGTTTCAAGAACCGACTTGTCATTAATAAAGGTAAAAGAGGAGGAAACTAAAATTGGTTATTTTATCAATTAATAACACCTTAAAAATAATAATTGTTTAGGGATAACTAGATTCATTTCACATTTCCAATAAGGATCAAATTATAATGGAAAGAAAAGGATATGTGGGGAAAAATAGTTTCCTCATTAAATGAAAAGGTGTTACGCATGTGCATTTTGTGTGAAGAAATGTAAACTTTGAGAAAAGTTAAACACTTGCGGTGAAATTTCACATGGTATTGTGCTAATTATGTTTGATGTGTTGGGGAATAATATTGAATTAAAAATTCAAAATGAGATATTGACATACCTGGTCAATTACATTCCGGATTTGAAAGTCCCCAACCTTTTTTCGATATGCTTCAAAAACTTCCTGGAAGGAATTACATGTGGTCCTCATCGTGGAGATACAAATATGGGCCAAGATTAATTGAACATAAACGTGTGATACTAGGAACATATCAATTAAAAGCCACACAAAATCCATAATGAAAATCCAAACTGGAAAACTTCAGATATATTAAAGCGAGAACAAAAGGAAGAAAATTGCGGGAGTTGACTACTATAATGCTGCCGCTGGACTGTTTATCGAGAACAAATATATGGTCCCTCTAACTTTTCGGTGCAAGCGGGGTGATAAAATGCCCGATTCCTAGTATGCAATGTAGTGATTAACAATCTACACTCCACTTGCTATCCGATAATCAATGTATAAATAAGGTATTAAATTACAGTGTCCTTATAAAGTAACTCTTCAAATATACACACTGCCTGTAGGAACCACGATAAGTCTCATTGTGCTCGAGCACTTTGACTCCATGTCCTTGCGAGGGCTTTTCAATCTGCGCAAATGAACAAAAACATAATCAATTTCTAATAAAATCAGATTTGGGGCTTTAGGGTTCATAAATCAATTTGGGGAAAACTTCATTCAAACTAAAGAATGATAAAATTAACTTAGAAATCACTAATTCATAGTCCCAATTTCATAAAGCAAGGTTCAATTTCAAAATTGAAATATGAAATTAAAGGGTTAGGGTTTGTGGTAAGTGGTGGGGATTAGAAATGAAGGCTTAGTGAGGATGAAAATCACTCACCCAAACAAAAGAGGAATCATGGTGAAGGTGGCCGGCAAGGTCGGCCAAACCACGACTCCACTTAGGAGGTGGCGAGTGATGGCGAGGCTCGGTTTCATGTGGTGGGTGGCGGCCACAGAACCATGAGGCCGGCACTCGCGATGGACGCAGCGAGCTAGATGCGTAGTGGTCTCTCCCATACCGTATTTGGACCGACGGCCGGCGACAAAAGCTGTTGGTGGCCTACGCGGTGGCGCACGACACGAGGAGGAGAATGTGGGTGACGCGTCGTCTTCTCCTTTCAACGGCCGAACGTGGTTGAGCGGCGACAGGCGGGACCTACGTAGCGATTGGTCGCGGTCTGGGCGTGGTTAGAGGAGGAAGATGATGTGGGAGAAGAGAATTGATCTGGTTTCATTTGAAGAAGGAGAAGGGAAAAAATAATGAAAGAAGACTTGTGGAGGAGAGGGTGTGAGGCTTGATGGAAAAGAAGAAAGATAGCTTTTATGTTTTTATTAATTGTCTTTCTTTTAGTTAGTAGTAGTTAGAGTGAATAAGTTGAAATTAATTTTAGAAAAGAATAATAATATTGACCCTTGGATTTAAAAATAATGAATGATAAATATATATTTTCAAGAATTTAAATTAAGAGTAAATTGATGATTGAATTTAGCAACCGATCCAGTGATCAAAAATAAATCTCCGATTAACATAAACAATTTATTTTTTCAAATCTAAAATTAAAATAAGTAACATATGAAAATAACTTCCTTTGAATGATATTATTTAAAATATTTTCTAGACAAAGAATATTAGTGACAATAGCATATATTATAATCACAAGCGTGCATACATGTAATAGCATAAATACTAATGCACTAAAATATTTTAAATGAGTAAATAAAATATCTCAAAATAAACGCATAAAAATAAACAAAAATAAACATCTAGATAATTATTTCAATAAAATAATTAGGGGCAGTTAAGTATGTTTTTGCTACGTATAGGAACCAAACGGGTAATGTATAGGGCCGAGAATGAAGATTTTTGTCACGTATAGGCACAATTTTAATAATTTTTATGTATAAGGGACCAATCGAATTCGTGTCACGTATAAGGACTAAGTATTACTTTAACCAAGTGTACACAACGGGAAGTGATAATTTGGCTGAAAATTCCACTAGCCCCGGTGAAAAATTTATTGGAGTGATCATGTTGCCTATTTTGTTGTTGTATATTGGTCTATTGTTATAAATTTTTACAGCAATTTAATTTTTGAATTTAATTTTGTTCACATTTTATTAGTCTAAATATGTTTTTTAAATTTTTCATAAATCTTGTTTACTTTGCAAATTTATTAAGATCAAATATTTGTCATATTTAATTTGCAAGATAAAATTATTTAATCTTTTCCAAGAAAAATATAATAATAACAGTCGTGTGTGAATCTGTCTCAAATTTCGGACGATTTTAGACGAATGTAAGATAAATCAAGAAAAATATAAAAAATAACAGACAAATGTGAAATGCATCTCTCGAAATTTTGGACAGTTTGAGACCGGTATAAGATAAATCAAGAAAAATATAATCAGACGGATGTAAGATAAATCAAAGAAGAAATATAAAAAAATAACAAATCGGAGTGTAGGAAATAAAATACTCAAATTTTAGGGCCGATTTAGAGACGGATGTAAATAAATCAAGAAAAATATAAAAAATATCAAATCATTGTGAAATCATGTCTCAAATTTTGGGACAGATTTCGGATGATGATTAGAAAAGACCCCGAAAAAAATGGGGAAACCGATAGTGTGGCTCTGAAATCAGGAAATATTTTGGCGCGTTATTGATGCGAAAGTTTGAGACAAGTGAAAGCGGATTTGGAGGCCGAGATCTCATTGAAAATTACATTCGTCTCAAATCACAGTCTGAAATATATAAAAATTTCATACGGAACATTCTGTCAGAAAATTAGTACGAAAATTCAAGTTTTCTAGTAGTGTGTCCCTTGAAAATAGGGCCTAGTTCTTTTACGTACTCTTTTAGGTCGTAAATCCAACTTGGCTTACACTATGTGAGAGGTATTGGATTCATGGGCGAGGAGTGGTCCCATCGGCCTACGCATCGAGTGTTTGAAGTATATCCAA